>JAKTYA010000253.1:0-32097 GCA_030561745.1 Metschnikowia gelsemii
CATAAGCAGCGGGTAGAGTAAGGAGGAGGAGCTAAGGCTTGGGAAAGTCGGAGCTCTTCATTGCTCAGTATTCTATCCAGACGTGTGGCAGGTTTTTTCTCTATAGTTTTATAGTTTTTGGTCACTTTTAGTGGCTTCCTGTAATATGATTTGTTTCTTTAAAAAAAAAAAAAACAGTGGATCTATAGTGGCTCTACAATCTACCATTACGTAGAAAGCTGGTTCTACCCCCGATCATTTAAACAAAGTGAGTACTCAAGTTTAAAGAGCCAGAACTTGGGGCACAGTGTAGTTTCCCTTAGCTTGGTGAAGATTATCAGTATTTTCGTTATGGGGATTTGTTGAGAATTTTTTTGTTCGTTACTCAAATTTATTGAGAATTTTTTTTGTTCGTTACTCAAATTTATTGGGAATTGTCAGTTTTCGTTACCCAAATTCTTAAGAGTTATTTATTTTCGTTATTCAAACTTATTGAGAATTATCTATTCTTGCTAAAGAGACTTATTGGGAATCATCTATTTTCGCTACTCAAATGTATTGGGAATTGTCAGTTTTCGTTGCTCAAATTTATAGAATATAAGAAATTGCAAAAAAAGGTTGCTTTATTCGCCAGAGACGGATTCTCAACGCACTCTGGCCCAATTTATTGCATGAAAAATAAGAAGCCGCACGAGCATTTGCAACCATTATTCCCATGATCATTAAAAAAGCCTTTAATCCCGAACCCACAGAACAGGATATAAGCTCTTACAGATTTTCTGTATACCGCCAGCAGCCGGCAATTTTCCATCTTGTAATCGCAATTTGGACCTTATCATTTGCAAAGTAAAATTTAGAATCGTCATGTGCACGATCTTCGTAAAGGAGAAAGAGAGGTATCACAATTCATCAGCATTGTTCCATACTTTCGTCGAGATCTTTTGCCACAAGCTGCATCAAAATATGCTACTTCTTTCTATCCCCATCATAGTTTCTTCTTCAACATCGTGCGAGCAAAAGTGATGTCTGCAACCATTTTGGGTGGACTCCAGTCTATAGCTGACAATCGTAGATTCGAGAGGCGTCATAACGGGCCAGCTCAAACAAAAGCCATAATCCCACCAAGCAGCCCTCACAAAAGCCATAATCTCACCAAGCAGCCCTCACAAAAGCCATAATCTCACCAAGCAGCCCTCACTAATGCCACAATCTCACCAAGCAGCCCTCACAAATGCCACAATCTCACCAAGTGTTTCTCAGTCTTGGAAATGAAGGAGGATCACTTAGAGACCACAAGTCTTATGGCTCTTATGTTCAAGACCCACGGCCCTTTCGATCGACCTGAAAACGCAGCATGGCAAGACTGGTACAAGCGATTTCTTCTACCTATCCAAGGCATTTCATTTAAAACCGTTCCTAAGATTTTTTTGCTTATCTGATATAACATGACTAGAAATGAACAAATGACTCAATGATCAATCGATATGGATCCAGTATACTGCAATAAGATGGGTGCCATCATCGACCCGGAAGGACCAGTACCAGTATTTTTGCTCATCCCATTGGGTGCCATCGAAAGACGAAAAGTTCAAGTCAGCGTCTATGACACGCCCCAAATTAATGTGTGTGACCACAACCAAATGTCTGTGTTTTGATCTCTCGATGCTTAGTTTATGGGCAAAATGAAAGCGATATGGTCAAAACAAAACCGGAGGCCATGACTTTTGAGCAATAATTTAGCGCTCCTTACCTTTTCAAATTTTGTCACAATTGCAGTGACCGCAGTACTAATAACCCTCTGAAAAATCATGTGTTGTAAAATATCGGCCACGTTATTGAAAAAGCACAGGATCTGAGTCCTCAAAGGGGATGTGACTGGAACTATCGCTATACCTAAGAAATAATTTTCGCTGCGTAAGTAATATCATTCTCTGTGTGCACATTGAATGACTTCTATCCTGGTAATACGTCACATATCAAGTAAAGTCTTAACGACCTCATGATCTTTCCAGGGATCAGACTACCCTCCGCTCAAATAAAAAGAGGACCTTTTGCGCTTTAAGATTTGACGCAATGGAATGGTCATTGCTCACTAATCTGTGTAATCCTTTCCTTCACTCTTGAAAGACACACACAATGCAAACAGAATTCATTCAAGCTCAAAAAGTTATTCACCACAAATTTCGAGATGAGAACTCGGAGATGGACTAGCTATATTTCGACGACCAGCTGACTTTTTCAGGAACACGATAGTTGGTCCATTCCAGATCTGCGCTAAGTGCGCACCACCTCAACTTACTTCCAAACAAGTTATATCAGCTATAGTACTCATCCAAATTGGCCATATGGAATTTCAGTATGCTCGGATACTTTTGAAAATCAAGGAACCCTTATTTTATTAACTTCCTATTTTATCACAGAGATTGAATCCTCAATTTCATACAAACACATTCAAGTTATCAGGACTAATTTTCTCCACAGTAGCTTCGCTACATCATCACAGTTAAGACGGTCAAAAAGTAACCAGCTAAATTTCAAACCAGCTGTAGCTTGTTTCCAAAGTCCCATTATTGATTCTTGACTCAAACCTCACAAAGTAAAAATAATATTAGACGTGAAGGCCCAATAAATAGAAAAATAATGGATGATGTGGAGCCGGTTTTCTCACGTGACCACAACCTACCCATCGGCCTCTTCGCCTTTTCGGCCTCGCACTGGAAAAAACCTGCCCATCTCATCTCTGCACGCTCTGTAGTGAGACCTGATCACATCAGATTGCATCCAATTTGCCAGTGAACACACTTGGCTCCGGAATTTTCATTTTCACGATCCCTTTTCAAAAACCAAAACTACACATCAGAAATGGCCGGTCCTCTAATTGCGGCCAAATTCGACTCCTCGCATACACATTTTGCCCTGGCGGTCCAGGCCTTGGACACTCACCAGGTGAAAGTACAGGCCTTGGTGGTGGCTCAAGATCTGTTGAACACGCTGTTCCTGCTTAGAAAGGGGCAGAAAGCCTCTGTGTTGGAATGGGTATCACCTTCGCAACTAGCGGTGGGTCTCACAACGGGCGCTGTACTTATTTACTCGCCGTCTTCTAATAGCATTACCGCCGAGGTCCAAGGTCCTTCAACCTCGCGCATCACCGACATTCATTATTCAAATATCACCCGAACCGCATGGAGCTCAGATGCAGAGGGCCATCTATTCGAGTGGGACCCGACGTCGGCGACAATCACGCAAAGTTTTGCCCTTGGCGATATGCTCGATTCTGTAGAGTTGGTGTCGAAACTTTCCACCGTCATGTTCCTTAACGAGCCGCATTTGCTCGTGGGCACACACAATGTATACTTGGTCGACGTGCTTGCGAAGACAATTGTCAAGACGTTTCCGGCGCACGTGCAGCCAATCCTTTCGATACTTCCCGTGGATTCCGACCCTGACCTTTTCTTGACTGCGGCTGAAGGCGACCGTTTCATCAACGTTTACTCGATTTCACGCACAACCACTCGCGCGGTTTTGGTGGGGCTGGCGGCAATTGCACATGTAGCCATGGGTCGCTTTGCGGATCTTTCGGTGGTTGTGGCCGTCACGGAAACAGGTGCGCTTGAGATGTTCAAAAACCCATTATTGTTTGAGGCGCAGCCACAAGAAACGTCGAAGAAACGGAGAAAACAGCTTGCTTCCAGCGTTCACACCAAACATGCCGACGCTTCTCTTAAATACTCGAGGCCCGAAGACGAAATCCGCAACCCAGACGACGAGCTTTTGCCTGTGAATGCAGTATCTGTGACCGAGTCGATCTTATATACCACATGGACAGACCACGGGTCGATTTCTCGCTTTGATGCTATTCCCTGGCATTCTGAAGCCGGATTCTCTTTCACCGGGTCCTCCGTCATTCGCAAGGCACGCCAGGAAGTCAAACCCACGCGCCATGCAGACGCTGGTCACGATATTGCTGCACCCAAACTTTATAATGAGGCTCATACTGTTGTCACTGAAGGATCTGCGTTTCAGAATGATCTCGTGAACAGTGACACGCATGACGCAGATGACGACGACGATGACGAGACATTGGCGGAACGCATGGAGAAAATGGCCGGAGGGGCGCAGAGACGTTCTGCCTTGGGCAAGAAAACTCTCAAAAAACATACGGCGGGAACGTTGGCGGTGGTGCTTTCGCAGGCCTTACGAAATAATGACCATTCGCTTTTGGAGACAGTGTTGGCCAATCGCGACCCCGCGGTCGTGCAAAATACTATTAGTAGACTAGAGGCATCATTGGCAGTCGTGCTCTTAGACCGCTTGGCTGAGCGGGTCACGCGTCAGCAGCAACGGTTTGATCAGATGAACTTCTGGCTTAAATGGATCATCATTATCCATGGTGGCGTGCTCTCATCAATGCCAAACCTAAGCAATAAGTTGGCCAGTTTGCATGCGGTGCTTTCGAAAAAAGCAAGCACATTGCCTCGGCTCTTAGAGTTACAGGGCCGCCTCAATATGATCGAACATCTGTCTGGGTTGAAGAAGCAGATTTTGAATGGGTCTTTGGCTCTGAACGACTTTGACGATGCGGATACCGATGTTGAATACATAGAGGAGATCGATGATGCGATAGAATCAGGAATCATTGGTGGAGATGACGATGACGACGAAGATGACGAAATGGACATTGATGGCTCGGATGATTACATCGACGAGGACGAAGACGACGCTGCAGGGGCTCGTAATGAAAAGAATGCAGACGATGAAGAAGGACTTAGTGATGTTGAGACGGCAGTCGTGAATAACGACGTTTACGATGATGATAGTGACTGAGTTTGTTATGTGAACTTCTGGCATACACCCATGGCTTCTAAAAGAAAGAAAATTGCATCAAGAAGAAAAATCATTCTAATAGTATGAGCTATCGAAATCGTGTTGTTCATTTGACCGCGCGGGCTTTGCAGGGCTGGTTAGTAGTTATCTTGTGGATAAAACAAGGGGTTCCATGCAAAGATAGATTCCATGAGAGTCAGATTGAGAAGCCGTCTTTCGTGGAATGTAGAGGTCCTCTTCTGATATTCATCTTCTGACATTCATCTGGCCACCAAAGTTAAGTACATCCTTTATATGCTTAGACGTGACCTTATTGGTAAGCTCAAGACCATAACTAATGTTTTATGATCTCTAAGGTTCGTGAATAAGATATCTGTGGTGTATAGGTCAGTGTTCCTAAGAAATCAATAGGAATATGCTGATTAGGTTTAATTCAATGGTTCATTGGTCCTCATTAGATAATGACATCGGCTCACTGAGGAGTAACATAGCGTTGTCTGATCGTGAACTAATATTGGTCAGCAAGATTCAAGCTCTTTGACTCAGTTAGAAAAATAATGAACGAGCATGCTGTTTCCTGAATTTTGCCTTGGTTAGCGCCCCAGCATACAAACACTACCGCAAGAACTGCCAACCATGCTCATATTTCCCAATGCTGTGTCGTCGTAGAATATTCATCACATCGGCTGCACTTGACTAACAAACACTTCATTTCATTTACAACAGGTGACGGATAAAATGCGCTCGATGTTTGCAGACTTCTAATAGAAGTAAATTGCAAAATTCAAGTTTCGTCTCAACTTGCGCAATACCACAAAGTGTACTGAATGTGCCTTGGAGTTTATCTAGCAGTATCCAGCGATTGACCCAGGACGTACATTCAATCAGGTTTCAAGCACATTCAGAAGCACATTCAGTTACGTTCATACCAAAAAGATATGAAAGAATCGGTGGATACCGTTTTCGGAGAAATGAAGAAAATATCCTAGAATCAAATCTGGATAATTGCCTTTTTCAATTCACCATTGGTGAAATTGCCCCAGGGATCCTCAGTAACTCAATCGGTTCCTTCCATTTCACATTCGAGAAGGTATAGCTCAACGTGCATTATCAATTATCTTAGGCCGCTAACGATTACATCCTCCTCAATTGGGCAATTGGTTGGACAAGCGCACACATTCTCGAGATCTGATGAAAGCAGCCCTGACCAATTGTTGTTGGCCATCAACCATGCAACCACCCTTATTATGTTACACCAATGTGAGTTAGCAATATGCGATAATTCGAAATAGTTCAGTTTACCAAATAATTCACCGCTCATTCTCGACCAGTTCTCCTTAGTAACCATCGTCCTATGTAAATGTAAATCGCATCTTGTATGACAAAGTATACTTCTCTTTCAACAAACACGCGCTTCCACGATTTTCCGAGCGCCCTTTTCATGAGAATGTCAATTACACGTCCTTGAAACAAGTTCTGCCGACTCAGACATCGCCTAAGGTGTGACAAGTGCTACTGTTTGAAACATCGGTGCAAGACATTGGAGGGTGCAACGTAGCATCCACACAAATTTGGTTCTGATCGACAGAAAGCCAGTCAAAAACTTTGACAGACACAGACCCTACTCGAGCGACGATAATAGCAAGACGGGCGCAATGGGATCTAGCACTTCGCAACATTTCTTTGAAATTAAGCTCGAAATTAATTCATTTTAATACACTCATGGACAAGATCTTCGCGCGCGTCGTCTCTGCTGGATCGGTTCCACGCGTGCTTCCTGGGCCGATCATACCAGCCCATACATATAACTAACACCTACGAGATAGTTCTGCCGTCCACATCATGGCGATTTTTACCTGGAGGAATATCTATTTCCTCACTATTGGCCTTCGGTTTGTGTTTGCGCTCTCGGACTCGTACATTCACCCTGACGAGCATTTCCAGGGCCTTGAAGTGTTGGCCGGGCGGATGTTCCTGCTAGCAACCAACGAGCCTTGGGAATTTGGGGTAGAGAAACCAGCACGCAGTATTTTTCCCATATTAGCGGTTTACTATGGTCCTCTCTGGATATCGCGGCGGCTTGGCCTTCTGCCCTTGCAAACATTGTACGTGGTACGTCTTGTGTTCATGGCTCTTTCATGGATAGTCACCGACTGGTGCTTATATAAGATGCTTCCGACGAAACAAGAACGCATCAAGGCAGTCTATTTTGTCCTGACATCATTTGTATCGCTTGTTTACCAAGCACACACATTCTCCAATTCAATTGAGACGGTTTTGGTTGTTGTTCTGGTGTATTTGATCAACGAATTGCGGTTCTGGAGGTCCCTTCCACAAAATCAGTATACCACAGCAGATATTGTAACGGTGTCGGCCTTGGTTGGCTTGACTTTTGCATTGGGCGTGTTCAACAGAGTCAGCTTTCCCGCATTTCTCGTCCTTCCGGGCGTTTTCTTCCTCCAGTGCTTGGTGAAATGGCCCTATTTGGCACCTGTCGCTCTTGCCGCATTTGCCGCCACTTCTGCGTGCTGCATTCTCACAGATACCGTGTGGTACGGCAAAGCTACCCTTTCTGTGGTTTTAAACAACCCTTGGAACTGGTCCCACTACGTTTTGGCGCCCTACAACAATCTTGTATACAACTCAAAGCTTGAAAATCTCGCCACCCATGGTATGCATCCGTTGTACACGCACTTCCTAGTGAATTTGCCCCAGATGATAGGACCTGGTCTTCTTCTATTGATTCCTGGCTTTAAGAACAGATACTGGAAGACCACGCCGTTTATGGCCGCCCTCAGCGGCGTGATCTTCTTATCTTTTGTTCCTCATCAAGAACTTCGGTTTCTTATTCCAGCCATTCCGCTTTTATGCGCTTGCTTTGACGTGGCGACTTTGGAAAACGTGTGTAAAACATATACCTGGGTGCCGGCGCTCACTATGAATATTTGGTTGGTGTTCAATCTAGTCATGGCTCTAACTATGGGTATTCTCCACCAGGGCGGAGTGGTGCCTGCTCTTGAATTCCTTCGGTCCGACGAAAACGACGCGTCTCTTAGTACGGCGTATATCTGGTGGCGAACTTATACCCCACCAACTTGGATGTTGGGAATAAAGAATCGATCCTTGCAAATTCTTTCGGTGCAAGACAACTTAGAGTCTGTGACTTTCGATAATCGTCTCAGTCAAGTTATCGTGGACGCCATGGGTATAGAGTTTGATGTGTTGAGCCAGGTTGTCAATAAAGCAGCGGCTCAATACAACAAAGTCGTCTTAATCACCCCAGTTGCTTCCTTCAAACAGAACTTCAACGCTAGTCTCTATAATCAAATTTGGGCCTACAATCACCATTTGGATATGGACCATCTCGAATTCTCGAACCTACAAACTTTACAGCCCGGGCTTGGGATCTATAGCCTTCTATGATATCATTATGGTAGTGCAAAAGCAGAAATCACTTATAGAAATCAAACTTATCATGTTCGGAGCCGGTCTTCACTTGCGCGGCATACGCCTCGTCCAAATCACTCTGCAATATCATGTACCGATTTTTCCTTACCGCACGCAACCCGGCCTCTTGCATGATGGCAGCAATCACTGCCCCTGATAACGGATCGTTGCGCACTATCAAAGAGTCCAAATCAACTTCTGGGGCCAACGCCATCTTGGACGCGACGGTCGAGAAAATCAAACGTCTTTCCCTGCGGTCCTTTAAGTTTGGAAACTCGATCTTGCGGTCCAATCTGCCCGGCCTTAATAAAGCAGGGTCCAAAGTGTCTTGTCTATTTGTGGCCATGATTACCTTGACATTTGAAGACTGGTCAAACCCGTCCATCTGATTCAACAACTCTAATAGAATTCTTTGCACCTCGCGATCCGCACCCGTCTGGGCGTCGAATCTTTTGGTGGCAATAGCGTCGATCTCGTCGATGAAGATGATCGAAGGCGAGTTCTCTCGAGCCAAGCGAAACACGTCTCGGACCATCCGCGGCCCTTCCCCCAAATATTTCTGTACAAACTCAGACCCATTTATACGTATGAAAGACGCTGTTGTAGAGTTCGCCACAGCTTTCACCAACATGGTTTTACCTGTTCCTGGAGGTCCGTAAAGCAACACGCCCCGAGGAGGATCAATGCCGATCTGCGAATATAAGTCGCCCTGCGTCAACGGCAACTCGACAGCCTCCCGAATTTCCTGTTTTTGCATGTCCAAGCCACCCACGTCCGCATACGTGACGTCGGGTTTCTGGTTATCGCCCACAATGGCAATGGAAGAGTCAGCCTCGGGCGGCAAAATGTCCACCAACGCGTTGGAGTGGCGGTGCAAAGCCACCGACGAAGACGGCTTTAAGAGTTCTCGATCCAACGTCGATAAGATCCGCACCGCGTAATTCGAGCCAGTCGTACTGCTTACTATTCCGGTGTTTTCGTCTATAGGCTCCAAAAATTGGCCAATCACAAGCGGCACCGACCGGATCCGCTTCACCTCTTCTTGTGCACGCACCAACTCGCGTTTTAAATGACGCAGTTCGTCTTTGATGTAATCTTCCTGCAATAACAAGAGGTCCAATTCCTTCTCCAACTTCTTCAACTTCAAGTAGATGTCGGCGTCCTCCTGGGCCACGGTTTCCTTGGGCTTGTAGTACGACATTGCCGGCGCCACTGGTGGCAAGATTCCAAGCTCCTCCATGTTCTATAACGTGATTTTAGGGAAGAAATTATCGGTACAATGGGGGTTCAAAATGGATCGGTCAGCTTTCCGAGAACGCTCACTAGTGTAGATAAAGAGTGAGAGTAAGAGCGCGAGCGAAGCGGTGCAGTGAGATTCCGTGGCGAACTGTGTGGTGCGCGCACGACCTCACCGGGGTGTAAATCCATGTTTGCGTGGAACAGAAACGTTATGCTTCGATAGTTGTATTTGGCTTTTTCTGGAGTGCAGATACTAGATTAATCTGGAAAGTTTGCATCTTGTTTGGGAATGTTTGGACGGAATTGGATGTGGTTTCAATGGGTCACTAATAATTCAATGACAGCATGTGCGGTGGACCGCGCGCAAGGAATTTGTTCGAATTGCTGCAAAAACATATTTAAAGGACACACTGAGGAAACGCACTGTGAGGGTTGAAAGAGCCGCTGACTGTGACAAAGTTGACACGCGGACATTTTTCTTCTGTTTCATTGTCATCTTATATATCTAACTTTTTCCAACGAGGCCGGATCCTCTATGATAAGCTTTCCCAGAGTCCCGTCTCTTCGCCTTTTCTCATATCCTTGTTTCCAGTTACTTCTGACACTGTCAGAGAGGAAAATCAGCAACCTGGGTGTATCACACGAATCGGAACATTGAAACACTTGCTTCTGAAATGATGAATTGATGAAAGGTTCAAAACGAAGTAAAGTGTGATCTCGTTTAGTCGGCCGTGTTAGAAGGCACAGGGCGGAGAAGGTCACATGTAATGCCTCGTGAATAAGTCCAACCCAAGGAAATTTCATTAAGAGAAGAAAGTCTTGAATTCTGAGTTTTTGATGAGCTTTATGAAAAGCCCTTATTATCATGCCCAGAAGGAGGCCTGCTCATTCACACCATCTCATGGAGGTGATAGGGCCTTGGGAGGGTGCCACACACATGCTACGCCTCTAGACAGCATGCTACGTATCTATACAACATTCTATGCGTCGACAAACTATTTCAGAAAAATATTGGAAATAATTATGTGGGCACCCTTACAAACATGAGCCAAGAAGCAAATCATCTTGTTATGACGTGCTTCGCTTCTAGACAACATTCCATGAAAACATTTGAGAGAGCTCTATGGGTCTCCTTGCAAAAAAGAGCCAAGAAAGAAGTCGTTCCGTTAATGACAGGTTTCTTCCACGGCTGTCTCCATTAATTGCAACGCGCCTACTTGTTTCGCCCCTAATGCGCCTTCTGCTGAACCATGCGGCTTGAAGTCAAAGAAGTCCTGGGTAACTGAAGCTATGCTCAACAACGATTGTCTAATCATTCAACTTTTCTGATATTGCTCTAGAACTGAGATTAGATCTGAAGGTTTCTCGCACTGAAGAGGTTCAAGACATCTAAAAATACCCCTAACTTTGAGATTCTTGAAACATCACGATCGCATGATTGAGCTATTCTCACATAAACTTTCATTTTGGCTGCTTGTTTACGAGTTTATGGGCTCCATAAATGCTAAACAAAAACATGAGCCCGTCTGGTAATTCACCACTTTCTTGTCTTCATCGCCGAAGAGTGCAGATTCACAAGACATACCGGTTCGAGGACAAGTATTCAGGCCAATTACCAAGTCAATTGGGGAAGAGAAACATCAAAATCTTATTCAGTTATGCTCTCTTCCACTACCAAATCTACTCACGAACTTGTCCGTGCTCTTCCAGTTCGGAATGTGTCTTACCGTGTTGAAAACCCCCCAGATCTCGCGCGGCCAGTAAGAAGCAAACTAAAGAAATATCAAGATCTGGCCTGAGGCTGCGAATTAAGATTAACAAGAGCAAACAATGATCGAATTTCGAATGAGAACAGAATCCGCTTTGTTCTTACATGAGTCATAGCCAGACATCAACTCACAGCTAAGTCAGAGTTTTCGTTTGCGGATTTCCGGATTTCGCATTCCATCAGACCCTTGCATAATTATCAGATCTGGGCACAAGTTACAACAACATATCCCGAAAACATTGCCCTGAAAGAAGAGTTATTTCTGCTCCGAAATATCATTATGACACCGAGCCTTAGAAAGCGATATGTTTCTTGATGCGCCTATTCTTCTAGTATAGGTTTCAGTGGATCTGTTGGTGGCATGCGGTGAATTTCCGTTTCGAGCCTTTGCCCGCATTGAGATCCGGATACTTCGGTAGATTGCGCCGCCGATGCCGCGTGCATAAAGTCCGTCTCCACAGTACAAGAGAAAATTTGGACCACGACAATCAAAGCAAAACTTTTGGAGGCAAGATCTGAAGAATACAGACTATTATCTGAGTCGAAAAACCTCTGACCGCATCAGACTATAATCTGGGACTTGAAACCCGAACTTCAAATCTGCGAACTCAAGCTTCCAAAAGTCTTACAATTGGCAACCAGGAGCAAGAGAAGACACGATTCACTGATTCTTCAGGCAAACCGTTTTCCGCTCGAAATTCTCTGGAGTTGACAAGATGATTCACTCGATAATTGCTCCAATGCTTCATAGCTTAAGCTCGGCCCTCCAGTTTCTACCGGTATACCACACAACTTTGACAATAGCTGGAATATACCTTATTGCTCTTTTAATTGTGAATTTAATACCTTCGCTACGAGTGAAGTCCTTGGGGTGGATGTCGTTATGTGGAGTCACGATAACGCTACTGGACGCTACAATCACCGCCAGGAAAATCCAGTTAAAGGTGAACTTTTCTCGAAAGTCCTTATCGCCTTTCCGCACGGTCGTTCTTCAATTCAATGGTGTGGTGGTAGTCAAGAGTAATTCTCTGGAATCTTCAGGTCCGGAACAAGAACATAAAGAGAAAAACTTTACTTCGGAAAGTGAGTCCATCTCGTTTCCTTTACCAAAACCTGTTTACACTCTCTTCATCAAGAACAATTGGCTCAATGAGCTCTCTGTGCAATTCAACCATGTATCATTTTACCATCACGCGGTACACGAGGATGTCTCCTTGCATTTAGACTACGTGAAGATCGAAAATACCAGTGACAGCTTAAACGCCACAGAAAAGTTTTGCGTCTCGATTCTTGACGGGTATGTTAATGACACCACCGAAGGGAGTGAAATTGCTGGTATGCGGCTCTTTCACAATCTTGAATTGAGCGTCAAATTCGACATCATATTATCTTGTGTATCAAATGATTCAAAGCAAATGCAGTTGAGTATCTCCAATTTTGACGTTTTACTCGTGTTGGCACATCTACGTCTCGGTAGGCTAGAGCATCTTTTGGAAAAAAGAAGAAACAGTCATGCCTCAGAATCCTCAAGCGGTAAGGCTCCTTCTTTACACTGCTTACTTACAAAACTTAATGTGATATCCTCGCTACAGCTCAAATTAGAGCAAAGTGAGATCCAATACAAGGAGCTCAAGCTAATGTCGTCAAGCTACTCTCTCAACTTCTCGCGGGATAAATCTCACAACCACCAAACAATGGCGAAGTTGGCATCATATATCACGGCAGCCAAGCTTTATCACCTAGAACTGATGTGCTTTGAGCTTCCGACTCTCACGTACATTCTTGACGTTGATCTCTCCGATTTCTGTCGAGTTTTTCAGTCTGGCGACACGAATTCTTTCACAGTGGACCTTTCCACTACACTTAGTATGACAAACCCCTCTTTCTTCGTGTACTTTGATCAGTTGGCGTATTTGTTTGATGGCTCTTCTTCGAGCAGTTCTGGGGACTCTTGCAAAACTTTCGATACTGGAGATCACATCTTGACCTATCTTAAGCATGTCAAAAAAAGTTCTGTGAAGCTAATTATTGTGGACTTGCGAGGCCAGCTTCACTTGCCCAAGCTTGAAACAGAGGAGTTCCACAGAATGTCACGCGAGAATGTGATCAGTAATGCTGGCGCACAAGTTCTAGCCTTTAAATTCTCCAGTAAGAATCTTGGCAATCTAATCTCGAAGAGAAGTTTCTCGTCTAATCCCATTGCTCTCAAGGGCTTCTTAAAATTACGAAATGTATCAATAGAGGTCGAAGAGAATAAGATCTTTTTGTCTAACCTCAGTGCTCTCATTGGCTACTGCTTAGACAGTCATAAAATAGCGCTCAAGATCTCGACGAAAAAGCTACAACTTAAATCTGTGAACACGATGATCTTCCATGTCATTAGAAGAATACGTGAAGCAAGAATCACTAGTTCAAATGAGGCATGTGCCAAAATGAATACTGAGAAAATGTCAGACGCTATGGACTCTGCTAGTACAAATGACGAAGCGAAGAAAGAGCTTCTTGATATATTCGAAGTCTTGCCGCCCATTATACACTCGATCAAGCTCAGGTCCAACATCATCCTGTCGCATATCATTTGCAATGATTGGTTGCCCCTGCACGTTATTCATGATGAGCTGTTGGGCGAGGATATTGATTTGGCGGACTTCAAAAGGGGTGTTTCTTACATGGTCAACGGCTTAGAAATCGACTATAAGTCGCAAGAGAAGTTGTTTGAGACTCGACTAAAACAAGTACAAGTCAACACCTTGAGTGAGTACACAAGCGAGTATGTGGAAGACTTTGACAAGAGAAGCACCGATCCGCTTGGAGAAATCGAAGTTTCCGATGCATCCAGTTTGGAGTCTGGGCTCAGTGGACTATCCTCATCTGAAGCACTGGAAAGTGTGAAGACGGTTAAGAAGGTCTTGAGCATCGAGGATGTGATTTTACGTAATCCATCAGGCAACAAAACAAAACTTTTGCTTTCAATTCCAGAGTTGGAGGGCCGCGCGGATATGTATTTGATCTGGTGCATTTTGTATGCACAGACCTTGGTGAAGATGATCGCACCTCGAATTGAGAGAACATATTCCAAAGAAGAGGCCCGGGAACTCAAAGGCGTCTCGAGAATTGTTGATCTCGATGTTGAAATTGCTTGTCTCAGTGTGGTCACTAGGCTACCACATGACGTCGATGTCCTTCTTGAGATCGATAGTCTCAATTTGAAAAATGTGCTTGTTTCACCTCGTTGTCAAATTAGTTACGTGAGGCTTTACGTGGTTCACCCTACAACAAAACTCTGGTCACGCTTGGTATCGATCACAGACACTGATGTGGATATCGGCATAATATCACGAAACTCGATTGTTTTAAATTCTCGAGCACTCAGGTTCAATATCCCCTTTCAGTTTCTAGTGTACACTGTGATCGATAATGTCATTACCTTTGTCAAAGCAGTGGTGCAAATCAAGTCAAACTTCAGTCATCTATCGAAAGAAATCCACGATTACTCTAGAATCGAGCCACATGCAAGGGGAGCGTTGCAGATTCCTCGCGTTCAATTGAAGTCGGGCATTATGGGAATTACTTTGGAAAATGATGATTTTGAGGCCCAGCTTTCGCTTATTTTTAAATTTGGGACCATAGAGAATATCGAGAGAAGGAGAAAATTGGCAGCATTTGAAAAGAAGGCCGAAGAGATCCGCGCTCAGTCACGCGAAGCTCTTTCAAAGTCTCATGTTGATCTGAAGAGATTTCTTAGCAAACCAGGGAAGCGTAAGCCCAATGTGCTCGCAAAAACTTTATTTAACACATGTGGCGATGCTGATCACGAGCGCACAACTAAACATGCGAAGAAGTCTAGTTTGGGAGAGACATTGTGTGGAAGCGATAGTGATCACGATGACAATGAGTCCTCAAAATCGCCCAAGTTATCGGTGTTGAAAGAGGCTTTTGGTGGCGGCAACAGCAAGAAAAGTAGCTCTAAAAAGTCCAAGCAGGAGCCCTCGCAGGGGTCAACCGAAAATAAGACTTCTGAGGACCGATCTGCAGTCGAAGCTGATACGCGTATGTCTGAGGAAGAAGTGGAAGCATTGATTGGAGAGGCTTACGAATCTTTACTTGAAGACATCTCCAGCTCCTGGGTGAGTAAGTTCCAGAGATACAAGCAGACGTATAATAGCTCGTGGAAGCAGCGCATGGAAAAAGTATGGGGAAAGGACGAAGTCAATAAGCTTATGAGGTCGAAATTTGATATCCAAGAGTACTCATCGGGTCCTCCTCAATTCCAAGGTGCTTTCAAGGGACTAGATTTGGTGATTGAGGATCCTGACTTAGACGATGTGCATGAGTTTTTGAGGAGGTATGGAAAAGGCCAGCCACACTTGGACTATTCTATTTTGATCCCAGCGCACATGCACTGGCGGAGCTCATCTGTTTATATGAGTTTGCGGGATTATGCCCTCCCTTTCATATCATTTCCAAGCAGTGGAGATCCCGATGTGCCAGTAATGGACCTCAAGGGGACGTTTATTATCAATGAGAAAGTTGTCGGCATTAAAGAGGAAATCCGTGAAATCTTTGTTCCATTTTCTCCTGCCACCAAAGCCCTGCGCATAGTGGACAACTTTTATTCCGTCAGCGTCATTCGTACGCTAACTCCCGTGAAGGTCATGTTCGATTTAAAATCAACTTTGACTACCGATAGACCTTGTGTGATAAGTTGGTGTAAAGCATACCAACCGGCACTTCTGAGCGCGATGATGGCGTTTGAGAATTTTACAAAGCCGGAGATTGACGACAGCCCGCTCGGCTGGTGGGACAAAATATCTTTGATAGCCCACGGCAAGGTCAGATTTGACATCAAAAACGAGTTATGTCTTCACATGAAGAGTTCGATTTCACCTTACGAACTCATTGGGAACAGCTCTGGTCTAGTGTTTTGCTGGAAAGATAACGTTCTGTTGAGAATCAATGATACAGGTAAACAATCTGAACTTGTGATTCTTGAGAGTGATGACTTTATTCTTGGTATTCCTAACTACTCTGCTACCGAAGGCCGTGCGTGGAGTCTTTTGGACTCTAGTTTGATCAATGATACCGCTGAAATCGATGGTGACGCCGATTCGGGTCGGTTTCAAAAACCTGTGATGAAACTTACCTCCGATGAAAAGGTCACGTGGAAGCTTGGGTTTCTATTTGAAAGAAATAAGGACAAGAATGCCAAGGAGCTAAGTGCAGATATGGAACGTACCGATGAGTTTAAACCACATTACGATGTAACAGTGACTGGGCCACAATACGATTACCATCCAGATTCCTTCGAGGGATTTCGGTCTGACTACACACATCTTGCAATTTCGGTGAATTCTTCCTCGAAGAAGGGAAACTCTCACAATTTTGCATATTTCACTCCTTTGACATTCGAGTATTTCAAGGTATGGTGGAAGACATTGAACGATAATGTGTCTCTTCCGATTCGTGAAGGCAAGCTTTTTGTGAATCTGGCATTTAAGGATTCCTCTGTCAAATTTGGACCCCATTTATTCTCTCTCAAATACCAATTGGTGATTGAGCCTCTCACTGTCTCCGACACATATCTCTCAAGTGGAGGTAAAGATACGAACCACAATGTGATTGCTTACGGCTTGAAAGGCAAGACCTCCAGATGCGTCATTGATTTACACCAGCGTCGTGAGATTGCTAGGTACGTGAATGAAAAGTTAGGTATCGATAAAAAGGTGCGAAAGCTCAAGATGAACTTGGGAGAAGCTGAAGTAAGTGACGCTGATATAAGGTTGATCTTCGCCAAATTCAATGATGTCTCGATGATGGGAAAACTACTCTCGTTCTATTCGGGAGAAACAAGTCAGGCCGTTGACCTCGATTCATATGAAAATGATTTAAAAGAGCAGAATGCGAGGAACAAGGCTTCGAATTCTGGCTTCGTGGCAGCAGAAGAAGACTATTCATGGATTGACTTTGATGACTTCATCGAGTTGGAAGATTTCGATATTCTCTCTCCAGATACGACTGTCAAGGTCATTCCGTTCTTCAGCACGCCCAGGTTCACTTATTTCCGCGAGTTTACTCTTGAAAATCCCGAAGGTCTTCATCCGTTTGGCCACGAACCTTCTCATAACTGTTTAATTGGCGCCAATTCTCCTGATGAAATTCAGGCTAAGCTCGTGGAGGTAAGGACCAATGAGGTGAAGCTGAAATTGAATAAATGCCTCCAAAAGTCCAAGAGTTCAAATAACAAGGAAAATTCTGCTGAAGCGGGCCTGAATCAACAGCTTGACAAAGAAATTGCTTATTGGGAAAAGAAGCACCATAACTTACACAAGCTCCGAGACAAATTTGCTAACGGCTCGCACAACTCCAGTTGCACTGATATCAATGATCTCAAGTCTCAGTGCAACTCTATGAGTGGGAATGTCAATGATTTGAAATCACAAGCTTCGAAAGCTGTACTGGCATATTCCGGAATCAGCTCTCTTGACCAAGCTCGTGAAGTGACCAACGCGAACTCGTTGCTTAGCAATTATCATAATCGCTTCCTCTTTCATAATCTGAACTTGAAGTGGAATGACGAGGTAAGAGATGTGTTCACGTCCTTTATATCTGCAGCAAGCCACAAGAAGACCGAGAGCTTGGCCATGTCACGCAAGGCGTTGGACTTGATGGATAAGCTCTTAAAGTCCTCGGAACAGAAGAAACAGCATTCCATGAGTGAGCCCTCATTTGTTTCTGAAAAAAAATTTACCTGCGGAGATGAAGTTATCGAAGCCTTTGAAGAATACCTCACTCATTTGGAATGTGATACCGAGGAAATCGAGCCTAAATTCATCATCAAATTCATAAAGCCGCAAATCAGCTTCTGCAGTGATTCAAATCCCAAAGCGTCTGTACTCATGACGTCAAAAGACATCGAGCTCCGTGTTTTTTGCGTGAACCACGAGGGTACAGACGATATCATTACCGAGGCTGAAGAGAATACCTCTATTTTGGAGAAACGGTATGGCTTACTCTGCGCAGATACCCGGGTGTTTGTGTTCCACGAGGATGAGATTTTGGCCAACGCAAAACAACTTGAGCGCACTAAGAATTGGCCTCCTTGGCTTTATATTGAGGATAACGATGATCTCCAAATTTACGAGAATAACCTTGTCTTTGAACGAAACACAATGGCACTATCTCTCAAGAAGCCTAATATGCTTGCAGTGGATACTTGCAAGGACCATGCTCGAGAAAGCGAAGTTGTCATTCATATGCCCAAGCTTGTGGTAAATGCGACATCGGCTCAGTATTCTGCTTTTTACTTCGTTTTGACAGATCTACTTGTCCAGGGAAACCAAAAGAATTATTTCCTCCAAAGAATCGAACAGATTTCCTCGGTCTCCGAGGCATCTGACTATGCCAACCTTGCAGAAAAAGTAAAACTCTTACAGAACAATATTAGGATTTGCAAGTTTTTGATTTTAAAGATGAGTCAAAAGAGCCTTAAACTTTCGGAGCAAAAAAGACGGCAGTACAGTCACATTAAGTTGGAGATGTGCCGAATGCGGATTGAGCTTGGGATTATCATAAAAAGTTTGGAAACAAAGAGCTCCAACTACAGTGGACTAAGAGCGTTGAGTCGTTCATGGAAGGTCAATATTGATCAGTTAATTTTCCATATCCTCGATGACTCGAGAGAACCATTTATCGATTTTGCGTTGGCTAAGCCTACGTTTACCAGACTGGAGGAAGTCGATGGGTCTAACGCGAACTCTGTGGAAGTTTCCTTGGTCCAGGGTTTCAATTTGAGGTCACGGGCTGTATATCCGGAGCTTCTTTGTCCATTGCTGGAGACTAGAGATGAAAAGAGCACCAAAGAGTCCTATGACTCCAGCAAGCCTATGGTATCTATGAACTGGAAAATGCTTGATCCGGTCGGGGGTATACGCGTGATGAGCAATGCAGAGCTATCGGTCCAGCCGATGAAGATCGGACTCGATTACGACTCGGCTACCGATTTGTTCAAGTACTTGTTTCCAGACGATGACGAGAAAGGTGAAAACGGCAATGACATAAAGGATGACAGCTCTTCTGTGGAAGGCTCGGATCCCGAGACAGGCTACGATAGCGCAGATGGTCCCAGCACTGCAAACTCGCCTTCCAAGGCATTGAAGATGCTATGGACCCGAAGCAAGAATGCCAAAAGTGAATTATCATCACAGATCACACATGCATCCCACCACAAAGACAGCACCAGTGGCGAAAGCGGATCTGTGGAATCGACCGGAAATCCCAAGTCTCAAGATTGGGAATTCAACGGAAAGAGTCTTCGCCGAAAACACATCAGAACAGAGGAGAAGATCGCAGACGACATTTCAGTGATCATGAAGCGGTCCTCGCAGTACTTCGTAGTTGGGGATTTCAAGGTGAACAAAATGATTTTGAACGTGAGCTTCAAAGCACCGAAGCACCTCAACATTATAGATGTGCATGACCTTGCATTCCCGTTGCCTGCGATTCACTACAAGGACAAGACTTGGACTACCAATGATTTCATTGAGCAATTGAAGAAAGACGTGATTAAGATTTTCTTGAGCAATACAGGAAAAATCATCGGTAACAAGTTCAAGTTTAAAAAGAGAAAGAGGGTGGCTACACCACTAAGACAAATCTCGGATTTCTCCCAGTACCTCTCCTTAGAGGACTTGCGGGACGGTGGCCTGCCAAGGGACTCTTCAAGTTTGACTCTGGAACAATTCGCTTTTTCCGGTGCCACGCTGCCGGTGTCCCTGCATAAGCCTTCAGGTTTGAGTCGGAGTCACCTGAGAAATGGCAAGCATCAACAAGCTTTGAAAAGTGCGGAGAATGAAGGTGAGGCCGAAGGTGAAACAAGATTCAAAAAGGACTAAGCGGAAATGACGCCTGCTTGTGAAATTCCTTCCTTTCGCAGATTGTGAAATTTTATGATAGGGTGATTCCATGCAAATGGCTGCCCTACTGCAGGGAGCGACGGAAGGGTTCTGACCTCTGAAGAGATTTGGTGACGCGGCGTTCGGCGCTTTCGGTCCGGCGTGCATAGAGAAGCCTTTGATAAGGTATCTGGTGCAAGCGATAAGATGCGAATCGGCATCGAATCGGCATCCGGGCACCTGAGGCGAATTGGTTATCATTTCGCATACCATCTCCCATGTGGTATGAGGTATCTGGCGAAATGGATAAATATAGCTGGAGATCTTTATTTTGAGTGGGTGCATCTTTTCCTCATAGCTATAAATGCTTGACGAAAAAAGTATTCTGGGTAAAGAACCTGGCGCCGATGGCCTCAACCCCATAGTATCTTTTAACACGGGAAATGTAGGCAAGCTTGCCACTATCACGAGCTTTACGTCGGCTCGAGGAAGGGAAATCGCAGTGACAGGCGATGTGGACGAAGCCATGGCCATGGTGCTAGACAAGGAAGGCGCCATAGAATATGATGAAGAGACCAAGAAAAAAGTGTTGCGGAAGATCGACATGTACTTGCTTCCATTGATCTGTCTCTTGTATGCGTTCCAGTTCATGGATAAGACCACCAGCTCGTACGCGGCAGTGATGGGGTTGAAAAAAGACTTCAATATGGTGGGCGACATGTACTCGTGGTGCGGTACTGCGTTCTACATTGGGTATCTTGCGTTTGAGTTTCCTGCCAACGCCATCTTGCAGAGATTTCCGCTAGCAAAAGCCACAGCCGCGTTTATTGTCATCTGGGGAGCTATCTTATGCTTACATGCGGTGCCGACAAACTATGCGGGTTTTATCACACTAAGAACGGTATTGGGGATGTTGGAATCCGCGGTGACACCAGCCATGGTGATATTCACCAGTCAATGGTACAGAGCCGAGGAGCAGTTTCTCAGAACCGCACTCTGGTTTTCATGCAATGGTCTAGGCATCATTATCGGAGGAGGCATTGCCTATGGTGTAGCGTCGAACGACCACCATTTTTCAATTGAAGGATGGAGAGTCCTTTTCATAGTGACGGGGCTCATAACCATAGTCACTGGGTCTTTGTTCTACCTTCACATTCCAGATTCGCCGCTGAAGGCATGGTTCTTGACGCTTGAAGAGAAGAGCGTGGTGGTAGAGAGAATCAGATCCAACCAACAAGGTTTCGGCAATAAGCACTTCAAAATCCATCAGTTCAAAGAAGCAATGCTCGACCTCAACACGTGGCTCTACTTTTTCTTTGGGGTGGCTTCAAATATTCCCAACGGGGCATTGACCAATTTCGGAAGCATTCTTTTGAACTCCGACTTCGGCTACAATCTGAAGGAATCGCTTTACATGAACATGCCGACAGGTGCAGTGGAATTTGTGGGGTGCATCTTATTCGCTGCAAGTCAGCCGATCTTCAAGCATCGGATGTTGATATCGATGATTGCCATGGCCATTGCTTTGGCAGCCTCGTGCATGTTAGCTTTTGCACCTCAAAAAAACGTTCGCTTGGCAGGATATTACTTGATGTATGTTTACCCCGTGACGACGATTTGTGCGTTGTCTTGTTTTGCTTCTAATACCGCCGGACACACGAAAAAAATCACCACCAATGCTGTTTTCCTCATTGGCTACTGCGTGGGTAATATCATCGGCCCACAGACGTTCATTGCAAAGCAGGCACCATCTTATACTGGGGGGAAAATTAGTTTTGTGGTATGTGACTGTGCAACCTTAATCATAATCGGATCAATCTACCTCAACTACTGGAGGCTTAATAAGAAAAAGGAGAGGGAGATGTCCCAGGTGGATCTTGAACCTCTTGAGGAGCTTGCAAACATAGAATTCGCTGACTTGACTGACAAGGAGAACCCATACTTTCGCTACAGGTTATAGTGGAGTGGGCAGAACGTACATAATAACTAATTCATGTAAATTTTACTTCTATGTGTTTCAGTCATTGTCCAAGGACGACTTTGAAAAAAGGTTGATGGGTGAAAAGATGGCTTACTAGATGGGTATTATACCCCACAATGTAACTCACAACCCTATAATTTACCCCACAGTGTAACTCACAGTTTACCTCAAAGCAGACTATCCTTCGAATATCAAGGATTGCAGTTGCAACACCTAAACCAGCTACTTCCTGTTAGGTCTTCTTCTGTTAGGTCTCCCTCTGTTAGGCCTTCCTCTATTAGGTCTCCTTCTGTTAGGCCTTCCTCAAAATAATCTTACCATGCCCTTGACGGTGAAGTTTGAAACTCGTAAATGATTAGTTTTGTCAAACATATATCGATCTTTCTAAAAAATCGTGCCAAGAAATTTCACACCTTCTTTCAACTTCACGTGACAAAAGCCGACCGTGTCTCCCGAAATCCTGACCGATATTCTCAAAAAGTACTATTTTGCTTATGAAAATTCGACGGAATAAAATACAAAAACCATTCAAACCCCTGGAATTCCCCAATAATTCGAGACCCGAACCTCTTTCAATTTCGAAATCTCCAAATCATGCATTCTTGATTCAAATCTGGTTTATCGTTTCCGGCAACTCGGGCTACTCTTCAAGTTTCCGAAACTACCGTCTGAATGCCTGCACAAACATGCGTGAAGCCACATATTAATCCGTAGTTCCAAGCTTCTTCCAGCCTCGAAAACCGGAAGAAGAGTAAACTTATAGGAAGAAGGGATTATTATGTTCATCCTCAAGAGATTAATTGAGAAGAAAAGAGCGGAAAAGGACGTAGTCACCCGCTTGTCTGAACTAGTCAAACCAGGGGACCTGCACACAGCACGGGTACACGAACACCCTAACTATCTCACGTCTCAGCCAAGTATTCGTCTTTGTCGAATAGAGTAGCGTAAAGTCCGCCAATTGTCACCACTTCCCCACCAAGTCTCCTTAAAGTGTCCAGGATCGCCCAAAAACCCTGCCCTTCAAGCATTCCCGGCTCCACAAGAATGTCGTTTTTCGGAAATCTTCGTGAAAAAGCCGTGTCCACTTTCAAACAGGTTGTGGAACGTAATAGCGACAATGGGCTCAGTAAAGATGAGATATTTTGCAACCAGCACCGGCTTCCACATGGTGAAATGGTGATTGACGAGTCTGCGGTCGAGGTGAGCTACGGCACAGACGCAGTCAAGGACGCATACAAGAACTTGCGGTACCCCCAAGGCCGGCTCTACCTCACGCCACGGTTTCTCGTGTTTCAAGACGTGTTTGACGGCCGGAATTGCTCGTTTGTCATCCACTTATCCACGGTCAAAAAGGTCGAGCGGCTACCTACGAGCTCCTACGGCTTTGCCCTTGAATTGGTGACCCACGCGCGGCTCAGCGTCAAACTATATTTGGTCGGGCTTCGGTCCGAAAGTGAGAAGTTCTCTTTCCACTTGAAAACCGCATTGAAGGGGAACTTGGGCCTGGTGAAGCACCTCCAGCCATTTATCCACACTTGCTACTCCGAGTACCTTCTATCCAAAAACAATGTGAGCTCCGAGCGTATCGAAAAAATGCCTCCGGGAGGCCTAGGGATCGAGTACAAGTTTCCTGGAAACGCCAAGGAATTGCGTGACCGATCAAAAATGAAGCTCTGGTTCGATCTCTTCAGATCAGAGGGCAGAAACCTTGCGCTTGTGCGCACGCCAATGTTTTACAAGCTTGTTCGTGTGGGCTTACCCAACCGTTTGAGAGGCGAGATCTGGGAATTATGTTGTGGCTCGATGTTTGCAAGAGTGGACCTGCCTGACGAATACGAAACGCTCCTACGTGACCATGCGGGCGAAAAGTCGCTCGCGATCGAGGAAATCGCCAAGGACCTCTACCGGTCGTTGCCCGAGTACGCTGCATACCAAGAACCCGAAGGCATTGAGCGCTTGCGTCGAGTCTTGGTGGCCTATTCGTGGAAGAATCCAGAAATTGGATACTGTCAGGCCATGAATATCGTGGCGGCGGCGTTGCTCATATATATGTCGGAAGAACAGGCGTTCTGGTGCCTCAGTTCGATATGTGAGAGAATTGTCCCGGGCTATTACTCCAAGACCATGTATGGCACGCTCCTTGACCAGAAAGTTTTTGAGTCATTGGTGGAAGAGAAAATTCCCATGCTCTGGAATCACATGCTCAAGTACGACATTCAACTTCTGGTGATTTCCTTGCCTTGGTTCTTGTGCTTGTACTTGACGTCGATGCCCTTGGTGTTTGCGTTTCGAATTTTGGACGTATTTTTCTTACAGGGCCCCAAAACTTTGTTCCAGGTGGCTCTTGCCATTTTGAAGCTCAATGGCGACGAACTTTTGCAGGCCGAAGACGACGGCACGTTTTTCCTGATTCTCAAAGACTATTTCAACACCTTGGATACGCCTGCACACCCCAGCTCCACCAGTCCGAAAATCGCCCAGGTCACGAAATTTCAAGAGCTTCTTGTCACCGCGTTCAAGGAGTTTTCGGTAATTACCGAGGAAACCATCGAAAAACACCGTACTCGCCACAGAAACATGATTTTCCAGAATATTTCTTCGTTCGTCAAGCGTACAGAAATCAGAAACCTCCCCAAAACCCCAGTGTTCACTCCACATATCCTCTCAATGATATACGACAGGTTCTACTCGATTGCACAGTCGCAAATCACCGTAGGTTCTGGCTCGAGTTTGATGGATTTCGATGCGTTCAAGGTGTTTATGATGCAGGTGTGTGATTTTGTGGAAGCTGACGATGTCGAGGACGAGATACCTGCGAAACAAGACAAGTTTTTGAAACGTTTGTTCATTAAATGGGACACACGAAGCCGCGGCGAACTCTCGTTGACTGATCTTGTGGTGGGGTTGCATAAGCTTTCGGATCCCGACTTGTTGACCAGCATTTCCAACTTCTTTGATCTCTACAGCCTTGATGACAAGGTCGATCGCGAAGGGATTCTCGACATTTCCGAGGATTTACTATTCATCACCAGTCCATGGAAAGAGGGCCGTCTTCTAGACTCGCTCACCACAGACGCTATTGAAAACGCCATGGCTGATGAAATATACAAACAACAGCAGGAAAACGGCGCGGAGGACAAGGAGATCTCGTTGCCTGCGGGCATTGGCATCGACAAAGAGAAAATCGAAAACGAACAGCTTCAGCGATACTTGTCTTCTGCAAGCACGTTTATCCAAAGAGCCTTTGAGTATGCCCAGCCTAAAGAAGACGAGGTGCTTCTTGAAGACTTACCGGTAGATCACCGACTCAGCCACAACGCCGCACTCAATCCCAACACGCCTGTTTTCTTGAACCTCCCAACTTTCCGAATGGTAATTCTTGCGGACGAAACCTACGAATTATTTTTCGCCTCCACGCTCCGCGAGTCGATCCACTTGGACGCGCCTTTGGACTCCAAATTCGATACCATGCGCAACTTGCGAGATATGTTCGATGGCCTTCTAGCCGATGGAAAGGAAGTAGCCAAGAAGGTGCGTCGCCGTATGGATTCCGCGGCTCATTCGGCCAATGCACCTGTCAATGATAATTCATCCTTGAAATCCAACAAGAGTTCAAAGCAAGCCGACGAAGAAGATGAGCGCGACGACGATTTCGGAATCATTGATATTGACGATAGAGATAAGGATTTGTTACTTGGAGCAGAAGCACAGGCCCTCGTAGACCCCATTCATGCCGAAAGGAACCAGCTAGAGAAGTTCCATAAGGCCGAGAGAGAAAGTTCAGTGGGCCACGGCGATCACGACCACCTGAAAAATCTTATTGAGTTTGAATCTTAGGACCGCGCCAAAGTACGTGAACTTTATGTTCGGGAGGTAAATAGAATTATTGATGAGATCACGATGATAAAGATCTGTAGTATTCTTCTAATGTGTGTCTACTTACTCCGATACATGGATTTGAATTGGCTAGGTAAACAGCCTCGATCAGTTACGTCCGAAAAGCTTCCTCAAGAACTTCTTTCTCGGCTTTTTTTCTTTGGTACCCGTTTCCTTAGTGTCCTTTTCCTCCTGCTTTCTCAAAGTTTTCTTGGGAGATGACTCTGTCGGCGGCACAGACGCAGAAACTTCGTCGTCGGAGTCGGCAAAACGAGACAGGAAGCCCCCGCGGGAATTGGCATGTGATGACCCAAGGCCCGTCTCGACCTCATCGTCCGAGTCGGCAAATTTCGACCGAAATCCGCCATTTGCTCTGTTTACTGACTGTGAAGAAGCCTGCTGAGTGTTGTTTTGTGGCGCAGGTGCAGCGCTTATTGCTGTCGACTCCTGTGGCGCTTGTGGTGGAGCACGCAACGTGGTCCTGTAAGCAGAACGTGGTGGGACTTGCGAAACAGGCCTTTCGACCGGCTCGGACTCCCTAGAAAACGACGACTTTCTCGGCGCCGTCTGGAATTCCGAAACCGGTCTCTTGTTGGCCTTGGCATAAAGTTCTGCGGCACGAAGTTTGGATGGCGACTGGTAGTTGGGCTTGGAAGTAGGGTGTGGGGCAATTGGCTGAGGCGAATTCTTGAACGTTCTGTTGCTCATTCCACCACCACCGTTCGGACCATTTTGGCCATTTTGACCATTTGGCCCAAAGTGGCCATTCAGCCCACGATTGGTTGAAGGCTCCACCACGGATTGGGGCCTAAGCGAGCGGCCAGCAAGACTTCCTTGAGACGCGGCACTGGGCTGTTTGCGCAAAGACTGCGACATTCTTTTCTGCTGTTGGCCATTGGGCGACTTTGGCGCCTGTGAAGCCTGCGGCTTGGTCTCTGGCGCAAGCGTTTCGTTGAGCTGCGGCGCAGACAACTTCGAGTTAAGCCTGGTGTTTTCTGCAGTGGTCAACGACAAGTATGCCTGATGTGCCGGGCTGCCGCTGGAACCGTTGTTGACAGAGTACGCCGATTTCTTGTTCTTCATGGCAGATTTGATAGGTTTCGACTTGGAGTCTACGCTGGAGAAGGACCGGATCGAGCCGGCAAATGTGGGTGGCACCAACGCCATGTCAGCGGTTTCTGAAGCAGGCCCAAAATTCGGAGAGCCTGAATTGCCGCCGGTCCCAATGATTTCAGGTACGGGTTCGAATGAAGGCACGGATTCTTGCTTGTAGGCGTGCTCAGGGAAGGCACCAAAGTCGTACGAAATATTTGTCACATCCTTGTTTTCATAGGAGTTTCCTTCCGGAGCCACAAAGTTTGGCCGCAACTGACTAGCAAGGTTGGGTGAGTCAAAGCTTTCCGCAGGAACTTCCTCAATGCCAAAAGTATCCGTAGAATCCTGAGGGTGGCCCATGGCCTCCAACTCACTAAGCGGAATAAATGTATCGCCATAGGAATTCACTAGAGCGTCGTGGGGAGATGTAGAAAAGGGCGGTAATTCGGATTTGTGCTCGGTCAGATCGGTATTTCTTTGGACCACGCCATCCTCGGTTACAACAGTGAACTTCTTCAGGTCTAATTCGTCCACCACAAAAGGCAACGGGGCAATCGGCACTTCCTCTTCATCCAGATCGTTCCCAGAACCTTTAACAGCATTTCTAGTATCCTCCGGCTTCTTTGCCGAACCTTCGGAGACCTTTGGTTGCGACATATTGTCAATATTCAAGCCATTTCCGTTGCCGATTGCTTTAGTTCTTTCACTATTTTTCTCAATTGACCCTGGCTCCGATTCCAGCACCTTGAGGACTTCCTTTTCCTCCAAAGAAGACACATCTTGGAACGACGAAGTTTCCTCTTCCTGCAAGCTCTGGAGCTCACGAAACTTGCGCTCGTTTTCCAAGCGCAACTGCTTCAACTGTTCGTACTCAAGGCGCTGTTTTTCCAAGTCGCGCGCCACCTGTTTCTCGTGAGCAATCTGCTGATGTAACTCTTCGGACTCCCGTGACAAGTTTGCCCCCGAGTGGCCTTCAAACTCACTTTGTTCATCGATCCGTGGCGCACTGCTTAAGGACGAGAGTCGCAGTCGGTTTGGCTTCCGGGACCGTGCTGCATTGCTCAAAGAGTGCGATCTTGGAGTCCGCAACAGGCCCGCGCGGGACCCAGAAAGCCCGTAGTTGGCGGAAATTCCTCGCATAGAATTCAGTCTGGCGATCTCCTTTTTCATTGTTTCCTCAGGAACCTCCACTACGGTGATGCCATTAGGCGTGGGAATGTATTTTTTGACCATTTTGGGCGCAGAAACCGGGGCACTCGAGGACTGTGGCCGGTGGTGTAATTTCAAGTCCCTCATCCGCGCCTCGTTGCTAAAATGGGCGTCAGCCTCCTGGCCCATTTCCTCGAAAAGCGAGTCGTTGAAACTGTCGTCAATGTTATACACCTGTCTGTTTCCGTTGGCCGAGCCCGGCCCGATATTGGCCAGGCTGTGGCGATTCGAAGCCACCAGACCAGCACGTGACTGCCGGGGAGTTGATGTCGACCCGATTCCGCTTTGAATCGACGAGTTGCGTTTCAAGAGACTCAGCGTGTGTTTCTGTGGCCCGCGCAACGACGCACTAGCCGCCGGCGCAGGTGCCCCGTAGACTTCCGGGCGTGCTTGTTTGAGGTTTTGTCCAATGGTCAATGCGGCGGCCAACGCCCCATGATCTGGGGCCTGTGCCGACGGAGAAGGAAGCCCAACCCCAGTGTAGGCGGTGGAATTGCGTGTTTTTCTGCGGAACATAACGCGGCGGGATTATCGCTTGACGGCGTTTGCTTGGGTTTAGATGTGTTTTGTGGGTGTTTTGACGAAGCTTGCAACCGCTCACAAAGGGTTTCTTAACGTCTTAGATGTGTTTCTTGTGGAGTAACTATGCTCAATGTTCACCGCAAGGCACTGCCTGAGCCTTGTTTATGCAACGGTCCACCAATTAAAGCAAGCAGGGGCAATAAGCCGAGTCTTTTCCGAAACACAGTTTAGTCAGGAAAGGCTCTATTCCAAGTTTATCTCAGTTTACAAGACAATTCCAGTAACTGTGACCCTGGGTATTTGCCAATGGCGTTGTTAGTTGTTGTTGTTGGGATTGAAGGTGTGGAATGGAATGTGCAAGCTGGTCCTTGCTGTGGCCCTGACTAACCTCGCTCTGGCGGGACGCAGCTATATGGAGGAGACATGGCTGGGTGCGGCGCTTCTGTGCACACCAGAGCAACAATTACGTCACCTGGCCCAAACACCCGTACACATTGACCTAATCAACCGCTGCTAAGATTCAAAGTGGCTTTTATACGGAGGGTCTGTTTCTGTATGTGTCACGAAGCGCTGGACCGGTCTTCTCGTGTTGAAATTCGGCGAGTTTTGGGTGGAGCGTGTGATGCTGGGTGGTCGTTTCCTGAAGCTGATGGCGTCCATGCAGGAAAACGAGGCTCTATTTTTAACGTATGGAAGCTTCACTCACTCCATTCTTCGAGTTTCGTGGAAAAGGCAGGCCGGTTTTGCTGTGGATTGACCTATATCAATACACTGTCGGCACAATGTTCTCATGGACATCTCCCTTCGTGTTGGTTGTGTTGGTTTTGCTCACGCTTCCTTTGATGGGGTGCTCAAACTAAAAGAGCCGTGTCTAGACAGGGTTGTTTTTTCCTGTGCCAGCACCGGACCGTAGAAGAGTTGCTGGACATTCAATGATTTTTTTTTGCCTGATGCAGTAATCCATCTTGATAAGTCACCTCGGCAGGCGCGAAAGCCTCGAGCCTTGTTCGATAAGAAAGTTTCTGTGGCAAAAAAAGTGGCCCACTCCTTACAAACTTCATGTACCAAGATTATCGAGGGACCCTCGATGAGGGTTGTGTTTGATCCTTGAACAAGGAGGAACTTTATTATCATTGGTAGCTCTCGTTTGTCGAGACTGAGTCATCGCAAATTGCCAGTGGTCAGAAACGATCATAGTCCACCATCTGTGAGGATTCAAATTGCAGATTACTGAGTTCTGAGTGTCGTCGGTGTGTTTTGAATTTTCACATAAAATCCTGCTGCGACAAAAAGCATAAACCATGCCCTTATATAACGGGATGATAAGTATCGCGATATTCTTTGATATTAATCTAAAGGTACTTAGCCAGTTTTGATAGTAATCTGCTCAAAAACCTGATTTCAGTCATACTATTTGGTCATGGTAACTGGCTTTTGGTGTTAGCTAAAGCACAACGGGGTTTTCCACAAGGCCTGACTAGTGATCCTTCATCCTTGATAAAGCCATAAAACCTATAGAAACCCCTGGACAGCACCTAAATGACATGCCTAGTGCCTAGCAGAACTTCAGCAAAAGCGACCCATCTTGACATGCATTCTAGTGCTAACGAACGAGCTTGTCATCGACCCATTAGATCGACCTCACCTGGAGCCTTTTTCCATTGCTGAAGCCGAAGAGAGTCTAGAGAGCTAGCATCCGGCGGCTCGTGCCATATTCGTAAACACCCCTTTTCTGTAAAAATCAGAGGGTGTGGTAAGCAATAAATGTATTAGTAACAATCTTAGCAACATCGAGTAACAGTCTTGCGTAAACGCATGCTCCACACTTTCTCGGGCTTGCTCAACTAGCTCTCTTGTAAATTTAAATGCAATAGTGATTTTGTCAGTGCACTATTCCTAGCATTGAATTGTCAATACTGTATCAGCTTGGAACATCACCTTGTGCTTGTGAGGAAGTCACGCGGGATTCCAAATTGAGATCACTGAAAGTCATTAAGCCACATCGAAACAAATATATTTAAAATATACTTCTTTCAGCAGCATTGGAAAGGGCTTAATTCCAAGAATACGAAAGCCAAATAATAATTAGAGTGGATGGCTGAGGTTGGCTGGGTCTTAGGGCAGCACCCTATATCTTTGCATGTATCCCGCATCTGCGAAGCTTCCTTCTTGTAACAGGTCGACTAAAAGCGGAAAGCAGAACAGTTTCTTGATAATAAATACGAAATTTGCGGGGAATGTACCGTGATCTTCTTCTGTCTGCTTTTGGCTTCTCGAAATGACTCAAAACCTGAAATGTGGGGTAACTTCAAGCCTCAATAGTCATCCGGCACTGCATACTTAAACTTGTGTTAGAAACAATTTCAGCCCCTCAAAGTGATTCAGTAAATATGCTGAGGGCTGCTGATTACCGACGAGATGCCGCTGAGCCAAGATCAGAACAGCTTCGATACTTCTTCCAGTGCGCAGAAGACAGCAGTGGTGAGGTAGGCAAGAACGAAAGCATGTGTTCTGCCAACACAGCATTAGGATCAGTGACAGCAGCTTGGCTGCTGGACTGTTGAAATGGGTCTTACTTGGTTTTCAAAATAGAGAATCTCAAGAGAAGAGAGACCGTTTGAATAGCCGGTCCAATGTTCCTGTAGTAGTGATTCTGCCGAATTTGAAAAGTACGTAAAGGGTTGCAGCTTTCTGCTGCTCAACCATGTTCGGGTCATCACTCTTATATGGCCAAATGGCAACTCACGTCATCACCATAGCCTCATACTCTAGTTACTCTTAGGAGTTGTCGCAATAGCTCTGAATGATCATGGTAATTATCTGGTCATCTCCCTCATCGTGACCTTCCCTCTCAGCCAAACCTCTTCCTTTCTGACCTTCCCTCTCAGCCAAACCTCTTCTTTACCCCCTTCCTTACCTCTCAGCCCAACCTCTTCCTTTCTGACCTTCCCTCTTAGGCCAACCTCTTCCTTTCTGACCTTCCCTCTTAGGCCAACCTCTTCCTTTCTGACCTTCCCTTTCAGCCAAACCTCTTCTTTACCCCCTTCCTTACCTCTCAGCCCAACCCTCTTCTTTACCCTCTTCCTTCCCTCTTAGATCAACGTCTTCCTTTCTTCTCAGCCAAACCTTTTCCTTCCCTCTCAGCCCAACCTCTTCCTTTCTGACCTTCCCTTTCAGCCAAACCTCTTCTTTACCCCCTTCCTTACCTCTCAGCCCAACCCTCTTCTTTACCCTCTTCCTTCCCTCTTAGATCAACGTCTTCCTTT
>JAKTYA010000254.1:0-32091 GCA_030561745.1 Metschnikowia gelsemii
AGAATGAGATGAAGGGTAAGGTCTCTCGACAGGATTTCAATAAGATTAATAAATTGTTAGAACAAATACCAGACAGGGTTACTTTACTGAACAAACGATCTCATTCCTAGTTGATTGGCCTGTAACTAATTACTCCCTTGAAAAGATTATCTCCAAGTTATATTATCAAAAAGTTCAGGAATTCTAAGCATTCCCTGACGATCCAGATATATTATTAAGAAAGGGACCTTTCCTGTTTCACTGCTCATCAACATATAAAGGTCTTTACGAATCCCAGACCCGTGCGCGGATGTACGGATGTTCCTCGACAAGCAGTGTACCGAGGGTCATCCGTGCGCTCGTGACTTTCAGTGCAGGTGATGTGAGCGCGCTGCTGCAAGAATTATATAAGGACAAGGAACCCCCGCCTTACTGTAGTAAAGGGGTTAAGCTTTTAATACACAAAAGATGGACGTAGGTTTAGCGCCCCGCTACTTGCGCAAACCGAACCATCTATGAAAAGTCTGACAATCTGTAGAAAGCCCTTGAGCTTCTCCGAGCATCCCTGCAGGCTTTCACAGCCTTTGGTTGGACGACTCCCGAGTCGTTTGAATGAGAAAGGTCTATGGCTGGATTGAGGGTACACTACCTCACAGCCTTGGCCTTAACGGACCTCCGGGCCGTTTATACTACACTCTTGCCATGGATGAACCGAAATCAACCCGAAGAGTCAGCCACTTCACCGGGAGTCACGTGCCTAAACAATAAAGAGGCCAAGGTCTGTCACTCAAGCAAGTTCAAGTCGTTGAGTAAAAAGAAGCAAGCTTCTCTCGATCCAGCCTCAGCATTTCTTGGAAATCTGTCCCCTGGCTCGTTTTAAACGACGCTGGGAAAAGTTTTGGAAACGTCTATATAAGTTTGAGTGGCATGACCACAAGGACCTAAAGGCGCTTCACTTATTCAATTTTGGCTCTTACGTTGCTCAACATGATACTCCAAGGTCAATTCCAGGATTCAAGTGTCATCTTTGCTTGCAAAGGACAAACCTGAAAGAGATGCAGAATCACATTTATAATGAATGTGCTTGTACCCAATATGTGTGGAATTTGCTACACATACAATCTCCAATGAAGTTAGAATCAATGTTGGCACCATTGGATTCTACGTATGATTTGTTTCGAAACCTAAATTGTTATATCGAGACCGTCCGCCGTGTGTATTCTTCCAGACGCAGGGAGGAGTTGGGGGGTGATACCCTTCAACCTCTCCTGAATCGCCAATTAAAGCGAGCGTTGGAGTTTACTAGGGTGCTGACGGGCTGATATAGCATAAGCAGCGGGTAGAGTAAGGAGGAGGAGCTAAGGCTTGGGAAAGTCGGAGCTCTTCATTGCTCAGTATTCTATCCAGACGTGTTGCAGGGTTTTCCTCCATAGTATTATAGTTTTTGGTCACTTTTAGTGGCTTCCTGTAATATGATTTGTTTCTTCAAAATGAACAAAGAAACCTTTATGATCTACCCCTTTAAAAAATTAAACCAAGCAAGAAAATCGGAATACAATTCTTGAATGCTAAAATTTGGTCCGACTTTGGTACTGAGAGGTCGCCCAGTCACATGAGGACAAAAGCACGCTTCAGTCTGATGATGTTTTAAAAATTGAAAGGTAGCCTTTTCGAGCAGAGGCGCCATAAAAGAGAAAGCTGACCAAGACCCGTCGTAGATTTTATCTATAGTTTCTGGCCATTTTCCTGAGGATGCCTGTTAATTACTTTAGTTCTCCGAGAAAATTCATCAAGCAAGTTAAGAGCAGGGGCAGTAGATCAAAGGTTGATCATCAAAAACGCAAAATAGAATGCATGTTCCTGGTACAAGTTGTGTGTAACGCATCCGGAGGCGGTCAGCATCAGCAATGTGTGTGAGGGGCGGGGTTTGCATGCGGGCTCAGACCTTCGTATCAGCCTCGTGTGCCCCTCAAATATCAAAAAAATTAGCAGCTGATGTTAATCCCATTTGATTGACTAATTATAATCTCTTCAGTAGGTGTTTGAACGCTATCAGTTTTACTTGCTCTTTGGGGCAGCTGATATCTTGCATACAGAATTCCCGTCAGCCTACACAATTCTACATGCATTAAGAATGATGGTTATGTGCAGCCTGAATTATACAACGTGAGGCTGCGCAATTTTGAAGCATGTAGATGGATTCTTTGCCTCGATTCTCGAACCTAAAGTGTGCTACCCCACCAAGTCATGCAAAGTCGTCTTCGTTTGAGTATCTTGACTGAACGCGGCTGACCCGAATTTCTGCATGGTCGCGTATCTGCGGGAGCTCCTGGTGTCATTTCTGTGGATGTTAATTTTTCTTCACACATTTTTTTGCTTTATCCACGGCTGCATCTCGCGTGAATGTACAGATTGTGTCAATCATCGCGCAGCAGAAAGACGCACCTAGATCTTGTGATCTTCGTTCACATCTTCCCCTATTTATCCATCTATATTTACATCACAAAAAAAGTTCGAGTCATTTTTCAAAAAGTGTTTGCATAAATACAATTTGCTTACTTTCTTATAGATCACGTCCATTATCGTCAGTGTGCTCTTTACCTCGACACTGCTTATTCCTATTTGGCCCTTATAACGACGGTATCATGAAGGTGATGATAGCATTAGCCAAGAGGTTAAGGCGGCCAAGAATTCGACAAATAACAAGTTTCAAAAAACATGCCCGAAAGATACCAACAAAAGATTCTGACTGTACAATTTCCTCGCTGCAGAAAGAGTCATCGAAGGCACGTACTTCAATCGAGAAGTCCGATGCTGGTGATAGTGGAAAGTTATCTTTCTATAGCGGTCTTGTGTCTTTACCACTGCCGCCCGCATACGACGAATGTATTCGAACACGACCTCCTGATTTGAAATTATCGCTCTATAAGCCTATTAATCACATCAGAGAGGAAAAGGTAGTCTGCCCAGCTCCCACAGAGCCCACTCGTGGTAGAACCTCGGAAATTATATATCGCTCACAGCTCAACGGCTTGGAAAAAAGAAAGCACGTAAGACGGCCTTCTCCGTATCGAAAAAAAATAAAGGCTGTTTTAAAGCACGACAACGTCGATGCCTTGTCGGCCCTCAGAGTCCAGCAATTTGCTTTATCATGGTGGGATCATCTCGTTGTCTTGCGGGTAGCTACTTTAATTGCGCTATTGTTTACGGGCCTTCTTTTAGTTCTTGGGTATTGAGATGTTACAGCAGGCTGTGATCATCTTATTTTGCGTGGTACTGTAGATTGTTATCTTGGCATATTTAAAATTTACATATTTTCACTAGAAGGCCGCGCCATGCTTGCTTGTGGTCTTGTCATTGTAAGAAACCAACCATTCGTTTGTGATTATTCAACCATTTTTCCCATCAATCCTCATCATGCCTTGTTCACATGCGCTTTAAAACTATTTATCAGCGTAGAGCTCCGCTTGCAGGGTTAAGTGCGTAAGCACTGATAAAGTCATATAGTAATCACAAGATTATATCCTCAGTTAACCATATTCTGCTACTTTGAATCTAAGAGCTGAAACATAATGGCCATTCACCGTCCAATTACTTCAGTGATGTTCGTGCTAATTTTAATTAGCGCCTATCTGAGCCCAGGTATTGCAAAGACTTCTCAAGGCTACAATCCGAACTGGGTAGCACCTCATTGATTAGATCTTGGATAAGTCGGTGGCGATATTGTCAGAGACCGGCCTTCTTTATTCTAGAAAAGAATCAAGCATCTCACTTTCTTGACTAGTATCCCGGTGGTTCTCAACCATTAGAACCTTAACGGGAAGGCGGAAATCGGTGTAAAGTTCGTGAGTGTAGCAAGCCAGAAATCAATTCAGATATTCAGCTTTATCCGTAGCCTGAAGAGATTAACGCGAAGTGCAAATATATTGACCTATTTTTCAAAGTTTCATAATAGATACGTTTAGAAAATTGTTTATTTCATGTTTACGAATTTCGATGTGTTGTCACGGGCCGCGCGCATTTCGGGGAAAAGAATCTTGTTGCAGCCGACCGGCAACTCGGACCGCATCTTATGCCGGCGCTTCGGCTGTTAACATGGTTGAGCGCGAGAGAAAAAAATAAAATATAAAAAAAATAAAAAGGCTAGAGCCGAGATTTGTAGCTCTGCGGTGATGCGTTCCCCGCGGTGTGTTGCAATGATTTCCATATTGTATCAGGCAAGAAAAACCATTGCAGCTTGTAAGTGTGCAAAAACCATATACTGTCATATATTGTCATAAATTCATTATACTAAATAAATACCCGAGAAAAAAACGCCCATAAAGTCATGTGGGATTCGGCTTTTTTAGCCTATCCTTGAAGCAAAAAGAAATAATATACATTCAGCTCAGAAAACACTCTCGATTGCATAAACCGCATCTGTTCTTTGATGTTGATGTTGGTGTTGGGACTGGGAGGGGTAGCCTAAGGACGTTTCCTTTACACTTTGGCTTACACCTAATAGAGAATCAGTTGATTTCCTGGCATGTGAGGAAAGAAGGTAGTTTGGCATGTGGATATCGTCATCGGATTCCGAATCGGATGAGGACACCAGATGTGTAAGTTCCGGTAATGTATCTTCGCCTTCTTCGTAAATCACCGGTAGCTGATGGTCATCTGAAAGGTCAATAACAGGCAAATTACGTTTGCCGATATAAACAAGACTGGCGGAACCCATCACATCTTCATCCTCGTCCCCTTCATCTGAGTCTGAAAAGTAATAGTAGTCGTCCTCGGAATCGCCTGACATGCATTCAACACTGCCGGAGTCGGAGTCGGAGTCCGAATCGAAATCCGAGTCAGAGTCGGACTCAACTTCGTACTCAGTGACACTTGGGCCATTGCTGATTTCAATTGCAGGATGTTTCTTGTAGTTGACTGTCTCGGGTGTTGAGAGTGATGTACTGTTTTCGCGCTTCATTTGTACTGTCTTTGAGGATATGTGATCCATGATGTTGTCAAGCATATTTGCCTGAAGAACTAACAGTCTCAAAGAGCTTTTGGGATTTGCTGCCTCTTTGGTGAGTTTCGATCTAACCCTTGATGCTAGAACGTAGGATGCCGCAAATGACATGGAATCAACATCAGACATTGTGCAGATGAGTGTGTAGTGTTTAAAGCGAGATCAATGAATAAAGGATAAATTGGATTGTTAAAATGAATGCTGATAATATAGAATCTGTATGCCAGTATGAATGGAATATGTCACGATTCGACTATCTTTCTTTGTCTCAGTTGGGAAACCGGTTCTTATAAATAGCGCATGAGCCATGAAGTTAGTCACAGGGAATTATTCTCGGATGACAAATGGTTCCGTAAGCTGGATGCATGCGCGCTGCAGATGTCGGAAATGGAGAAAATTTTAGCATACCGCGCATTTGTGGCGAGGGAGATAATCTCGGCCGGAACGACGTGCTTTATAGCCGATCAGAAGAAACTTTAACGAGATACAATCGACCTAGCTCCATCAGTTTCTGAGCTAATAAATGGTAAATCATAAAGATATATTGCAAATAGAGCGCTAACTCTTTTCATAGCTATGGGAATTTCTCTATGCTGCTCGAGAAATGTTTAAGGTCTTGATTCGGGTTTCCAAACATGAACGGAAAAATGAGTCGCGCAAGAACCGGTTCCGAGACAGTTTGTGTTTGTAAGGCTGTATTATGCAGAACATCCCTTTCGGTCTTTACTCCGATGAGGTTTTTCCGACAAAATTTGGCCAGGGGTTTATACGGAGAAGCCAATTATTCTTTTACAGGAGCTTTGTATAAGTTTTAAAAAATAGCATCTTACAAAGGAGTGTTACTAAAGCTTTCAATAATTGATCCCTGATTAGTGCCATGTTGGTTTTGGGCTGATACCCGGTTAATTTATGGAGCAATCGGGGAGGTTACGGACAAAGAATTAGCAACCATTTCTTCAAGGTTTACTCATCGAGCACCCACTTTAATAATGGAGGATAAATCTGAGTGACGTAATTGGAGTGAGGTCTAGCCACTTCTTTCGGCGTTTAAGACGATCGATTGCTCTGCATACATGTGTCAGAAATTTCTTAAGAATCTTGTAAGGTTGCTTTCGCGAAGATGGATTTTTGTTGTAATGTGCATCCCCGGAGTTATGCGTCATCATATCCGAGCCATCAGTTTTCATGTTCTGTAAAGATCTGGACGCGTAAGAATTGACAGTTCACATGCCTAATATGACGTAATTTGAGGATTTATGAGCAATCCAAATCGCCAAAAAATTAGCCGCAACAACTGAGTCGATTAATCCCACGAGCTGCTTTGCATTTTGTGTTCACAATATCAAATTATTTGCTTAAGAATTTTTAAGTATGTTATCAGCAAGGTGATCAATACGGCGTTCATCACTGCTTAGGCACTTCAATATGAACTACGTGAAGGAGGTGCCTACTTGCCAAGTTTCAAGCAATAAGTGAATCAATCATGTGTATATAACGCAAGTTGCTTTCACGTCATTCTGAGCTGTATTTTCCATGCATGAAGTTTGCATTATGAGATGAGTATAACTTTGAAACATGTAAAATCAAGGACTATCGGAATCCACAAATATTCAATACTTCAAACTTGCACATGCGAAAGTTCCTTTGAACTATGATTATCTTCTGAGGAAAGAGAAAATCGAACTATCGTAGTACTTAGGCACTAAAGTTACAATTTAGTTTCTATAACCAAAATTAGATTTTTCCATTTTTTCGGCTTGTAGGAGTCGAACCTACACGATTTATCATCGGAATTTAATCAAGTATTTCTTATCAACCATTTAATCATGGCTGCTTATACATTGGTATAATAGTAATCGAAACTATATTTTACGATTACCAACCATACTCTCTACCGTTGAGATGTAGAGTTTTTACTATGTATAGTTTTCATCTATAAATAATTCAGCTTTCCGGAAACTGATCTGTTGTCGGGTGGACAAAAGTTCAAAACGACAATGTCAATTGTGAATCATCAGTTGCGAAATTATGGAATGTGGCATCCTGACTCCCACAGATAAGTAAACGATTTTGTATTGCTTTTTTTCTAGTTAAAGTCAAAGTTCTCCACGCTTTTTATTTGAAAATTCCCAATCCTCGATATGCAATACCCGTCTCAATCTTTTAAGTGTGAAAAGTAATCCACTTCTCATAATCTAATTTAGAAGCATCGTACAAAGCTCGCGCATGATGTTTCCGAATCCTATATATTTACGATTTGTATTCACTTGTCAACTTGGCGTTGTCTAGCAGAATGAAGTTCAGGCATTTGGTTTCGATCATCCTTTTGTTGGGTGACTGAAATGTGATAACTTGCCGTCTTTGCATACAATCTGCCATTTTGAAAGGACGAGTTGCTCTACAAAGTAGCTTTTGAGTAAGAGGTACATTCAAAGACATTCTTCTACTTTAAAGACAAAAATTCCGTCAGGCGTTGAATTATAGATATATTATGGTCTTCAATATGAGATTTGGAACACAATTCAAGATTCTTTCCGAAAATTAGGATGAAAATCCTCAAGTAAAATCTCTATGAGACAAGACGTCAAATTATTGAATGCGTTCTTCCTGCTACGCAAGACTGAGATGACAGGAATGGAAAGGCAAGGATTTCACCTTCTGAATTAGGAGAGCATTTGATTTTTGATTGATTTTAGGGGTCTTGAGCCTACGACCGAAAGTTTTGAAATTTTCGTTGTTCTACATTGAACCGTCTTTCATTGGTGTTATCATTGACTATGCGTTATTATGAACTAATTATACACGAAACTTAGTCGAACAAACCGAAACCCATGTCGTCGTCAGACTCCTCAGCAGCTTCCTCTTCCTTCTCCTCGGCGGCAGCTTCGGAAGCACCACCAGCAGCAGCGGAACCGGCACCACTAGAGGCGGCAGGAGCGGATGCGGCAAAAGAGAACAACAATTCCTTCAAGTCCTTACCCTCCAAGGCCTTGGCGAAAACATCGGCCCAGACATTGTCGACAGAAGCACCTGCGGCCTTAGTAACAGACAACAAGTTATCGGATGAGATTTCAACCCCAGCGTCAGCGAGGATCAACGCAGCGTAAGAAACAGAGGCTTCAGCGGACATTATATGATGATAAGGGGTGAAGCAAGAAAATCGGGGTGGGTTTGAGATCCGTCTTGATGGAGAATTTTTTCAGTCACGTGAGAAAGACAGTCACAGCCCTGAGCGCGACTCGCTATATGCACATCCAAGAGATTTTCAGATTTCGTCCGAGACCTGTATTATACGGGCGCGAAATAATACGCGGTGAAACACATGATATATGTTAGACACGTGATAGGCTGTTTGCAGATTAACATGTATTCGTGATAACGAAACAAGAGTACTAACTTAAGTACAACAAAAGCCTCTTTTCTAAGTGGGAAGAGAGTCACTTATTTAGACTTTCCCTCGAAGTCCATCTGATACAGACTAACTACACTAGCTAATCACGACCAGTGTTGCGAGTTACGCGCGTTTTACACCAAAATTACGATTTACGAAATTTGGGGCCATCGTTACCACCTGCATAATTCAAATCGCGTTTGTGGGAGCCATCGTAATCACCATCGTAATCGTAAATCGTAATTTGTGGCGTAATTTTGTCGTAAATCTTTCGTGATTCTTCGTAATTATTTTCGAAATCTTTCGTAATTTGGTCTTTAATTTGTTCATTATCTTATTTGCGGGATCTCTCCAGTTGGCATTCTGAAAATGTGTTGTTAATATAGATTTATGTATTTACTTACTTCAAAACTGTGTTCCACCCAATTTAGTACAGAGCTTAGCGAAACGGTACAACATGTGTCGGTGTTTAGATCTGTAACGCTCGACACCAGTTGTCATATTTTCCGGGTATTTATGGGTTTCTTAGAGCAATAAGGAACCTTACACGTAAGCAAGACAAGCCTACCTTGGTCCGGTTTAGTCTCCGAGACTTGTCGTTAGAATAGACCTAATTCGAAAGCAGGCGAATTCAGCTGTTCCAATCTAATGGACTCAAAATCAGCCTGTGAACTAGTCTCTTCCGAAGAGATATCTGTCATCGTAATTGAGCACACAGAACTGTGAAAATGGGCTTTGGAGAAGGCGACGTGAATGAGGCGAGTCGTTCTCATTTTTTGTTTTCAATGAACGAGCGAGGAGCATTCGAATTCCAATTTACAGCCGTGAACACGTGCATGTCAGGTGCTTCTGCTTGGGCTTCAACCCAATATTATAACAAGATTTGCAGCACTGGTTAATGAGTACCTTACTGTAGGAAGACCTTGGAAAACCCATGAAAAACGTAAAAAAACGTAATAAAAAAACGTAAAAAAGCGTAAAAATAAACGTAAAAAACGTAAAAATAAAACGTACCACGATAAATTTCGATTCACGAAAATGGGGGTCGTCGTAATCGTAAATCGTAATCGTAAATCCTTAGCGTAAACGCGTAATTTTCTTTACGATTTACGCAAAATTACGACATCGCGCAACACTGGTACCAAGATACATACCACAATCGTCAAGATCCTACACTGCACAAGTATACAAAACATATCTGAACAAACTTAGCTGTCAAACTGATATGTTTCGCCTTCCGGGAATAATTTTCAGGCCCTCTGCGACTCTCCCTTTGAAGCATCAACCGAGTTTCTCGAGTACTTTAGTCAGTGGGTTGTTCACTAAAAGGGTCTCTCAAGCCTCTTCACCTGGAAAAATCCGCTTGTCTTCCACTTGGGCTCGCTATAACCGTCATTATGGACGCAACAAGATCAACTGGAACGCGCTCAAGAAGCCGGCTTTATTCACAGCATCCTTTTGTCTCGGGACTACATTAGCTACGCCGTACTTGATGCAACTTCCTCCTATGTCATATTTCAATTCCCACCCCAAGACTATAGTCTACGTTGTTATGGGACTAAACGTTGCTGGGTTTCTTGCATGGAGAAGTCCCGTATTTTCTCGCTATATGACACGATACGGCCTTTTAATGAAGGATCATATCCGTTCTCAATGGTCACTACTCGGCTCAGCATTCTCCCACCAAGACCCGTTCCATCTCTTGTTTAATATGCTAATGCTCTACTCATTTGGGACATCTTTTGCCACAGTAATTGGTGCGTCCAATTTCCTTACTATGTACCTTAACTCTGCCGTGATATCGTCTTTCATTTCCATAGCTATCCCCACCATTATGAGAACTACTTTAGCTGTGTCTTCGTTGGGTGCATCAGGAGCTCTTTTCGGCGTGTTTGGCGCTTTTGCATACCTCATCCCCAAGGCCCCTGTGGCATTGTTTTTTTTTCCTGTTCCTGGCGGCGCTTGGGCTTTGTTTTTGGGATCGATTGTTTTGAATGCTGTTGGTGTAGCTCTTAAGTGGGGCCGCTATGACTTTGGTGCTCATTTGGGTGGTTGTGTTGCTGGGGCAGCTTACGGTTGGTACTTTTCAAAGCTTCGGAAATCTAGGATCACGCCACGAACTTATCGTGGATTTTGATCCATTTAAGATAATAGATAAAATACATGCAGAATGAGTGTAATCGGTCCGCAAAACCGGAACATACAATGTTCATTCTATGGTGTTGAGTGGGTCTCCAACGTCATTTCGGCATATGATCAAACCTCACTCCTTTCAAGATTGGTACCATTGAAATATGTTGTTGGTGTTCTGAAGGTCTTATAAGAAAAGCCTTATCACAGAATGATTTAGCTCTCTCGACAAAAGAGTGTTTTCTTATGGTGATTGACAATTCATTAGGCAAACGAAACGGATTTCTTGGATTTTGTTTCTTCCACAGTTGCATCCCCTACCTCAGCCTTCTTGGAGTCACGGGCGTTTTTTCTTCTTGCAGCCCTCGCCACATTTGCCTTATTCTTAATATCGGCCTTCTTATTCTCTAATTTATCCACCTTTTCCTGCTCTTTCCTTTCTAACTCCTTGCGTTTCAAGTCGCGGATTTCTTCTAATCTTCTTGACTTCTCCAACTTTGACTCATTGACCTGGTCGTACTTGTCGTTGATGCTTTTGACAAGAAGATTGAGCTTCAAGCTATCGTGGTCATCAACGAACTTTTTGCCTTTTTTACCTTTTCTCGCCTTCACCCCAGGCACAACCGCTTTGTTTAGCGTGGGAATTTCAAGCTGATCTTCTCTGTATTCTTTTCCATTCTTGGCTCCATACAATCTAATTTTAGCCTGCTGCTTCTTAACGGCTTGCTTGGAAGGTTTCCTGACCTTGGACTTTTCCGTGAGCTTGGGCTGGTTTTGTAAAAGGTTCCTCGCCTGCAAATCCGTAGTCACCTCACTCTCGATGGAGCGGGCTTCGTTTTTTCTAGCTCTTTTCTTCGCTGTTTGAGAAGGGCCGGCTGGCATTTTAATCAGGTGTCATCAAAGGTGAAGATGCATGATTTTGAATCTTCAAGTCATCTCGAGGTGCACGTGACCTATCATGTGACCTTGAGATTTGTAGTGGTGCACCTGCGAAAATACTGCTGCATTCGTCTAAGATTACACAGGCTGCCGATTGATGCCGCTTTGGCTCCCGTAGTTTCTTTGCTTTTTGAAAAGGCCTTATAGGATATTGATCTTTCATCTAATCTAAGACTTGCTCAGGCCTTTCAATACCGCTTGGAACAAGGAAATTAATATGTTGAACAAAAAGTGACAGCAGGAACACTCCTGAAAGAAAGAAACGCAAGCAACTACCGCCAATTGTCCCGAATTCATTCGAAAAACTTGTACGGAGGTCAATGTTAAGGCGAAATTGGCAAAAATGTGCAAGAACTTTATAAAGATAAATTGCTGGCACGAAGTAATCTTCCCGCAATTCATTTATTTTGCTTGGATCATAAGTTCCGAATCGCAATATCACACCTGAAACTTTGGGCCTCCAATGGCATATAAGTCTTGAGAAGGTTAATCTGGGACGCCCCTCAGCCCACCTCTATAATGACTGTAAACGAGTTAGAATCTTACGGAGAAAACCTGAGTTCACCACACAGATGAATCTTAGAAAAATGTTAGCAGCTACAGATCGGTCCTGCTTAAATTTGCGCAATTTGAATTGGTTTGTCAAAAGCGTGAACAAAGTTTATGCTCTCAAAAAAGTAGGGCTGAGAGTGATCAGACACTCCAGCTTTTGTCGCATAGACTGTTGATGGGCGCTCTTGCGTCAACTCCTCCTATGGCCCGATGACAGAATTTTAACAACAGAATTACAGAATTGATGCTGTTTTGAGCAGGGTAGGGCTTCGTTACATATTCTCTCGGGAATATGCTGAGGTCTTCTACTTTTACTCTGTCTACTTGAATTAGCAGTACGATCGGCTGTGGGTTTTTTATGGAGTCTATGGTTTTGGCAGGTAGCTGTGGAGAGAATGCCAGCGTGAGGCGGAGCCGGTCGCGTAATTATCTCAGAAAGCTCAAAAAAAGAACAGAGGTAGCATACATAGCCAGTCCGGTGTCGAGCCAGTCTGAGGAAGGTGCATATACAATACTGTACTATGAACATTCCACAGTACAAGTGAGCTCCAGAAAGAGGTGTAGCCGATAAGGGAAGGTACTAGAAGGAATATCACTAGACGACCATGTCAGTCGTCTAGGGCTGTGTTAAAGTCTCCTTCGAGTAACTATGGTATGAGGCCATGCTATGATGAGGTGAGTTGCCGTTGTACCACATGGGAATGATGGCTCAGGGCTCACTTGAGCAATGGAAAGCTTGTAGCTTTCCATGTACTATTTAAAGGTAGGAGAATTCCCACTATAGGGATATTCTGCCCAACCAATCGAACAGTCTCTCTTCTCTAAAGATATATACATATTGAATAACAAGTATGACACGTTTCAATACTCCAGCAGCAGGAGTAGCTGGTTGTTGAACTCATGCTTTAGTTCTTGCCTACCTTAAAACTGTGCAAAACACATTGGAAGAAGTCTGATGTTGTGGTACGAACGGCGCAGTCTTGAATAGATGAGTCCGGTCGAGCCCGAGACTAGACCTGTCCTTTCTCAGGAAGCAGTACGTACGGAAAGGTCCCACAGACATATGTTCGTTAGAACTGATGCTACCAGACATTGTGAAAGTTGTCAGTGAAGTATGTTACACTTCACAATAGAAGGAATTACTAGTCTTAGCTCACTTCGCTCAGAAGAAGCAGTCGGTACTCTCACAGAGAGGAATGAAATAAGTATAGGACTTCACATAGCTTTTGCACTGTACATTTAGAAGGAGGTTTGTCATTGGCAAATATGGATATATTCTATTAGACGATTTTGTGTTCTACAATAGTCACACACACTCCAAACTCCGTGACACTCCCATTTTTACTTCAATCTCTTACTTTTATATTTCAGATAGCATAAACCAACCTAGTCAAGAACATCATCTAGGAAGATGATGTCTGGTTTTCACTGTATTTGAAAAAGGCTTTTCTCATTTAATTTTGTGTAAGAAGGGAGCATTAACTTCAAGAAGCGTCTTTGCGTAGCTCATGAAGATTATCTTTCCTCAGCAATGCTAAAGTAATGATTGATTACAACATCAATAAAAGTGGTCAAGATGGTCAGGTAGTGAAATTATAGTGATAATTGGGATATCTGGGCACACACTCTGATAAAGCATGTGCGGACGAACGCATGTGTGGACTTAGACGCGAGGCAAGCAGAACCGGGCGAGGAATCAAGTGATGATATCTAAGTCAGATCACATTGTTGCGGATTTATGTGTAAACGGTGGAGTGAAGTCTTTCGAACTTTAAGCTTTTTTTCTGCTCAATCTATTTTCAAAAGATGCTTTCAGATTTTTGGTTGTTCGTTTCTGTTGCCCCCAATATCTGAAAGGATGAAGAAAAATTCAATCTATCATCCAAAAGTGATAGTCGTGCGTTTCATCTTCGAGCATACCGCCAGATTTCAAGCGGCAGGAGCCACCTCGTAAGAAGTCAAAGTGGTGCTTCCTCTCACATTATTGGTCGCAAGACCTCAAAAGCACTTGTGAAGTTAGTTTCAATCAATTTTTGGAGGAGCTCATGTTCAGAGTGAAGACGTCCACTATTGAAGGCAAGATTTGAGATTTGCGTGGTGAGCCGTGGTTTATTCGGGGAGAAATGAAATCACATGAGTTGGTATACAATTAATGCAAGCTTTCTATGAACAAGATGACAGTCTCGATCAAGTCTTCCACAGCTCCCGCCTTCGACTTCTCTCCCGCATTGTGTGTGGCCCCTTTCACCACCTTACTAAGCTTACTCCAATATATTGGGTTACAGGAAGCTTGCCACCGACTAATCATTTGGTCTTTATCAATGGAAGATAGGACAAACTCGTCATCTCCGCTATACAAAACCAAAAGCGGTTTCAGAACTAGGGCAAAGGAATGTTCAAAATCAGATGACTCTAGGTACGACGAGAAGTAATCATCATCACCTCTTTCACTTAGAAGAGAATTGAATCGGTAAGCATTGACCACAGATCCAAAGGTATACTTTGTAGCAGCATAGGGCAAAAGCTCATTAGGTTTGCCGTCGTCGATCAATTCGCGTGCCTTTGCGATCAAGTCTTCCAATTCCTCCACATTTCCGTGTGCCTCTCTCAATCCCTCACAATCACTTACAGGTGCTTGTAATATTCCAGCATTTATATCCGAAATAGTATCGAAATTTTCAGTCTTGCTGAGTTTTGTCAAGTATTCCATAGTGTCTTGAGATCCTGTAGAATGTCCCATCAAAATGACTTTGGAAGATGTGCTTCCTCTTTGGCATCTTAGGTATTTTACAAGCTTAGCAAGTTCTTTGACATCTCTCTTCAAACTTCCAGTTCCAAACGCAAGATAAGATGAAGTGATCAATGCTTGAACAACCACCCATTCTTTCCCAAGGCGTTTAGTGACAGCCTCTGCCAATGCTGGCACATATGGTACGGTCAAGAATCCATCACCTAGACCACCAATAAAAACTAGAAAATTGAGAGGCTTTACTTTCGCGTCACCAAATTCAATAGCAGTGAGAGAATTTGTATATTTATGGATCACAACAGAATGCATGATAATAGTTGAAACGTGGCTTCTAATGTTCCCCTATTGCACCAGTCTCCAGATTTTTTTTGCTTTCAATCTAGTTCGATAAGAGATGTACGGGTTCATTTTGCACATGATAAGCCAGACTCGAGCCTCCAAGCTTGCTGATCAGCGTCAAGTTGACAATTACAAAATGTGCGCAGGTTTTTCTCATTTACTCCTCTTGAGATAAATTAAAAGGCCAGAATATCCATTAAAATACTCAAAACATCGGCAATACTGAAATTCTAGCCGCTGCCTTAAAAAAGGTCATCCCACACCTGCAGGTAGTTTGAAAGTCCATTTTGAATTGCAGCCTTATTAAATTGGAGCATCTTCAACTGGTCTTCCTCCATTAGCATCAGCTACACCCCCAGTACTGTGACTAAGACCGACTTCCGGAATCATTCTTGCACTAAGGTTCATTGAGTGCACGGTTGTGAACATGACAATTCCATGAAGGCACACGCAGTATAACAAGAAAAGCATCCTCGTTGCTCTTGTCGCCAAAACTGACCTAGTCACGAAAATAAATAGCCTCTCGAAGGGTGATAGTCTCGAATTGACTCTCTCTTGTTCTTTCTGTCTGAATTGCTCAATAGGATGCAATTTAGACTCGTAGCTTGACTGATAGGGATTTTCTAGGTCCTTCACGTTAGCCTTTGGATTGAGCAATTTGTGACTGTTGTTCCTTGCAGAAGATGCATTCAGGGATGGCAATCTCCCTGAACCATTTTTTAATGATGCCATGTAGCGCGTTTTTTCGTACAAATCCTCATTGTCGGATTGTAACTGTATGTTTTTTCTTTTTAAATCACTGATTAGACTTTGCTGCTTTCTAATATCATCCTCCAAAACTTTATTTTTGTCCCTGAATCTGTCTCTTTGTTTTGTGATAATTGGTAAGATTGAAGCGTCATCAACGTTGTGACTACCACTGATTGAGCCTCTTCTTCCGGTTTGTCGCGTTCCATGAGTCTTTACTGATATGAGACTGGCTGCATCGTTGAAAGCGGAAACATTTGTGTCTTGAATGTCAGCCAAGTCGCTTTCCAACTTGGAGTTCAGCCTCTGTGAAGTCTCTAGTTCCGCCGAAACAGTCTTCAAATTTTCCTCCAAAGAATGAATTTGCGATATGAGGTTCTCGTGCTCTGACCTATACTCGGCAAGCTCTTTGGTCAATGTTTTGTTTCGTTCCACTAAAAGCGAGTCGAGATTTCTCTCTTCGGTGTCTTCCCCTTCACCAAATTCAATCTGACGCATAAGATGAAGCTCTTGCTTTATTTCTTCATAGTCATCCATATTCTTTATCTTATCTTTCAAAAATTGTATATCTTGAAGTTTTTGTTGCAACTCATTAGAATCTGATAGCGATCTGGATTTGTTTTCTTTCACTGCTGCTTCTGACTTCTCGCGAGCTTGTCTCAAGTTGGCGAGGAGAATCACATTTTCACTTTCCAAATCTGAAAGCTTTTGGTTAAATTCTTCGCGAATATTGTTTTCAGTGGAGTCTATCTTCGACGCCGTAAGTTCTGCACGCAAAGTCTCGTTCCTTTTCTCGAGGTCAAAAACACGTTTTTTCCAAGTTTCCACATCTCTCGTCAATAAATTCACCTCGACCATTGCTGAAGCTGCATAAGGAGTGGATTGATCAAGATGCTGGTTATGAGAGTGAAGTTGTAACTCAGCAACCTCATTGGAAGTTTTCAATTCTTCGATTGTTGTCTTCAAAGCATCTAGTTGATTACTGTGCTGCTTCTTGATATTACTCCAATTCGACTCTTTTTCGTCTATTATTGCTTTAAACATATCTTCTTGTTGCTTAAGTTTCGATGAAATGAGTCCTGCTGTGTTCTGCTCATTGCTTAATAGCCTCTGTTTTAACAAATCGTAGTCTGCTCTTTTTGTCAATTCGTCTTTAAGTTTAGAAATCTCCTCCTCTTGATTGGCATGCTCCAAATGATCATTGACAGTATTGAGAGAAAGTTGAAGCAAAGGTTTGGGATCCGGTGCCTCGGCTATAACACGATAGAAACCAAAAAAGTATGACTCCGTCTTTTTTTGCTTGGCGGCTAGAGTATCAATTTCATTTTGGTAAAGTTTCAAAAGCAGTTTGAACTCAATTAGTTTGTCTTTGTCGTCGAGTTTCTTGAAATCTTTGGTTTTCTGTGCTAACTTCCGACGATTTTCAAGAAATTGTTTCTGTTCGGTTCGAAGTTCAATCCCCTGTTCGTCGAGTTTGCGTTGAACGTTAGAAAGATCTATTTGAGCCCAGGCCTGCACGGCGTTTTCAAAAGCAGATTTTGGCTTAGTTTCTTCAGAAATACGAGGTTGTTGAGTAGCCATGTCCAAGTGTTAGGGGTAATTTGCGGAGGGAATCCTCTACTTTTCCAGGGATCTGTCGTAGCAGGTGGACCCCGTGAGTGAACACGGATGTTCGCATCACGTGAGGGCCTGCTTAAAACACGCCGTGTACGCTGTTTACAGTTGTTTTTGCAATTCCAAACAATACGCGAATTAAAAAATGGCGGTCTTAAGTTACTTATGAGCCGTCATTCCTTGTATTTCAAATTCTATGAATGTAATCATTTCCTTGTTTTGCGCAATTCAGGATTTAATATTTGTAATTTCCAGTGTTTCATTTTGGTGATTTCTTTCACGATGTTTAAAGCTTCCCATCCCATCACGTTGTTCAATTATTCTCTTCTGTTAAATAAAAACAAATACAGATTTATAGGATGGATGAGGAGAGCTTTTGGCATGCATTTTTTCGAAAACACGATGTATAAACAAGCAATGACATTGGGCACCAGTTTTGTATGCTCTTGTGGCTTTTCGTAAATTGCACCTATTTTAGTGTTTCACGTTATCTTCGTAGCAGACATCGAAAGCTTTGGATGTGAAGCAGAAATCGAAGGTTTGAATGTGATGCAGAAATCGAAAGTTTTGGATGTGAGGCAAAAATCGAAGGTGTAGATGTGAAGCAGCAAAACATGCCCAATTAAAAGAAGAATCATGCGGCCTGTTTTTGTTCACCTTCCGAAGAGCCAATATTTCAAAGACAAATTAATTTCTCCTCTTATCCCGAAGACAATATTAAAAGACCTTACCTGTCATTACATATTCAAAGAATTATTATGGGAAAACTAACCAAGTTTTCTATTAGAGGAAAAAAGAAAGAAAAGAACTTATGTACTTGAAAATTACTCTTCAGCCTCTTCAGCATCCTCGCCCTTACCTTGGTTCTTTCTCTTGACCCTACCAGCTCTGCCACCACCATATGGGGAGTTTGGAGCAAAGTCAATGTGCTTTTGAGAGTCCAATCTGACCATGAACGATGGAACGTTGACAATTTGCTTACCGACAGCAATATGCTTTTGAGTAATCAAGACTCTGGCGTGGTGGATAGATCTGGCCAAACCTAACTTGAAGACTTGGGTTTGCAATCTTCTCTCCAAGAAGTCCTCAGGCCTCAAAGCCAACACGTAATCCAACTTCATCTTGTCCTCTGGCAAGACACCGACTCTCACCAATCTTCTGATCAAAGCGTTACCTTCGAACAATCTCTTCTCGTCCTTGTCATCTCTGGTCAACAACTCACGAGCAGCTCTTCTGATCTTAGACAACTGGAAGTTGATTCTGTAGATTTCTCTCTTGTTCTTCAAACCAAACTCACCAGCCAACTTCAATTCAGCGTCCAAACGAGCAGATTCGTAAGGTTGCTTTGGGACGGAGTAAGTCTTAGAGTATGTTCTTGGAGCACCTGGGGATAGTTAGTATTTACTGAAAGAAGGGCGAGGGAAAGATCGCAAATGACCGGAGTCACCAAAAAGAAATCACCCGACTATCATGCAGTTTACAACAGCTCTAGAGAGTACATGTTAAACCAAATCTCCTCATAATAAAAGAGTCTTTGTTTGGACCTGTAGAAGCTAATTGTAACTGAAGTGTCGGGATTCAGTCACGGCCAAAACGGCAGTTGGTTTCTCAATGGAAGTTATATCCCGCAATGCTCTCTTTAGACCTTGCAGTCCAGCGTTTCAATGGAGGGCCCGAAACCTCAAAGACAACTAGTGTCTAGTGTAGAAACATACGAGGCATGTTGACTTAAAAAACGAATATATCTGGGAAGAAATGCCGGAGTGCGAATTGGGTCTTTTTATATTCACCGGAGGATTTGAAAATTTTTCTCGCGCACGTCGTGCAAATCCCAAAACAGCTTTTCCAAATTTGTGACTGCGTAGATGCAGATTTTGTGTGCACTACACATCATCGCGTCGCTGATGCCGTCGAGTCTGCGCAGAATGATCTTCAAAGCACACCCTGCTGGTGCACGGATGTATGAACATCTACTAAGTTATCAGCCGATCAGAAACGTCTCCTTCATGATGATGTCTTGATACGTCCGATATTTATAGCACCGACGATGAAATTTGTTGCACTTATTTCCGGGGGAAAGGATTCTTTTTACAATATAATGGAATGCATGAAAAATGGTCATTCACTTCACGCACTAGCTAATTTGCACCCAAAGGATAAGTCGGTCAACGAGCTTGACTCGTTCATGTTTCAGACTGTTGGTCACGACATAATCAGCCAATATCCTAGTTGTATTGGGGATATTCCATTATACAGACGTGAAATCACTGGCGGATCCTCCAATGTTTCTCTTGAATATGAAGTCACCCGCGATGATGAGATCGAGGATTTGTACGAGTTGCTCAAAAAAGTCAAGAAGCTACACCCCGAAATAGAAGGTGTTTCATGTGGAGCGATTCTTTCGCATTACCAAAGGACTAGAGTAGAAAATGTATGTGACCGTTTGAATTTAACATGCCTAGCTTATCTCTGGCAATGTGATCAATCAAAGCTTATGCGGGAGATGTGTCTGCTGGGGCTTGAAGCCATCTTGATCAAAGTTGCCGCCATAGGGCTCACAGAAAAACATTTGGGAAAGCTGTTGAAAGAAGTGTCTCCTATTTTGCACAAGCTCAATGCTATGTATGAAGTGCACGTCTGTGGAGAAGGAGGTGAACTTGAAAGTTTAGTCCTCGATGCTCCATTCTTTGTTCGAAAATTGCGCGTGACGGATCGGACCATTTTCAATCACTCATCAGATGCTTCTTACCTCTCTATTAAAGTTGAAGTGGTCGAAAAAGATCTTGGGAGAAGCAAGGATTCCGAACCTCAATTTCCTCCGCTACTCACGGAGAGCTTTGTTCAATTAGCGAATGAAATAGGTAACTTTGAGAACGAGACTGAATTGTCAAGTTTTCAACCAGAGGCAGACTTCTCTTTTCAGTCTCGTTTCAGAAGTATTGGAACCAAACTATACTTTGGAAATTTAACCAGCAGCTCCAAATCAGTTGAGGATCAAATGGAAGACATCCTCCATAAGATAGGACTGCTTTTGAATAAATACCAATCTCTGTTCTCGCAAGTTCAGCACATGACTGTCTTACTACAAAGAATGGCGGATTTTCCGAGAGTCAACGCGGTTTATCAACAGTTTTTCCGAGGAATAGTTCTTCCTCCTTCAAGAGTGTGCATCCAAACAACGCTTCCAACTTCCTGTAAATTGCAGGTGTCTTGCTTAGTTTCAAAGGTCAGAAACTTTAAATCTGGTATTCATATACGTTCAAGGTCTTATTGGGCCCCTCAAAATATCGGGCCGTACTCACAAGCAATAGTTGAGACTCACGATTCTTTGAAATTTGCCACATTGTCTGGCCAAATTCCCCTTATTCCCCGTTCAATGTCCATTGACGAAACATTGACGCCCAAAATGCAAATTATACTTTCTTTGCAGCATCTTTATAAAGTCAAATCTCTCATAAAAGTGGGTCAGGTTGCATGTTTCATGTGCTATATTACTGAAATAATCTCACCAACTTTGGTGGCGGAGATTTGGAAGGAATATGTACGTGAGATCGAAAACGGACAAAACTTTTATGGCCGTTTACTAATTGTGAAAGTGACAGCGTTGCCGCGTCAAGCATCAGTGGAATGGGGTGGACTAGCATATGAAAAAATCACCGAGATGTATGCCGAAGAATACGACAATGAGATTTTGACCGCTTCTAATGCGAATGGGGATGTTTTGTCACCGTTCAAAGCTGTAAACGTTTCGATGGGAGAATCTTTATTACTGAAGTTTGTTGGGAACGAGACAAGTGATTTGGTGGCATTTCTACGCAACCCAATACTTGAGAACACTCATGTGAATGTCATGACAGACCTCGATACCATAAATAAACTATCTAAAATGGGAGTATCTGCAGATTGGACTCCGGTGCTCAATGTCTACGATAGCGACGGCTCAAAATACAATTATGGGGTGGTGTGGACGAGTTGACGTCGTCCTGTTTCGTGGGTGGGAGACTAAATTCCAGACAGGTTTGAGGAGATCTGTGGTCGATGGTGATTTAGCTTGAATCTCTTTGCCTATCATCAAAAGAAATTTAGATATCTACATCATACACAGTAATGCCTATGGCGAACGACTTAATTGGAGGATTATTTGAGCATGATGGAAGAGGTAGACGACATATTCCGAGAAAATTCCTCGATGCCAGTTTAAGTAAAGACGCCTGAAATGAAGTAGCTAATCATTTAAAGGCGTCTCACCCAAAATAAGTTGTCTTTATTTTTGCAATCATTCCGCAGCTATGTATTGTGACATGACATCCACTCACAACTTTCGCACCCACCTGTATAATCAGGGACGACCTCATCGAGTGTAGTACAGAAAAAGATTCAACACCAAGGGAGCTGTGTTTACTTTTGCGACATGTCTCTACGGTCCCAGAATGGATTGCTACGATGTTTAAATTCGCGAGTGGTTTCACAGCGTTCAATTTTTGTCGTGAGTTCTGAAAGAAGACGTAATAGCAAAGCCAAGAAAGAGAATTTACAGCGCTGGGCCGGACGGGAAGGCGCTATAAAAGCACGAAATGAGCAAGCAGAGTTATCTAAACGCATGTCGGAGCTCAGACATTTGACCCTGAATGCTCGAAAGATGACTGACTCAGAGAAAACTACCTTGAAGAAATCACAAACGTCGCCTGGCGCCACTTACCCAGATGAGCACGTCTTCGACGATGATCTGAGAATCAAACGGCAGGTTACTCCTATCAACAATGCTAACTTTGATCCTAAGCGCTTATCTTTGATTGCTCCTGCTACTGAGATACCCGCTTCCATTCAAGATAGGTTGGGATCTGCAGTGAAGTATTTGGTGACCAAAGAACATCAGAATTGGCAAATGGCTTTCAAGCAGATCGAGAGTTCAGGTGGCTTCCGCGACATCCCCGAGATCGATATCAGAAAGCTTGTATATCTCATACCAAAAAACCAGCTTATCATAGTATTCCCGGAAATAGAGCGTCTTTTGCTGGAGGCTGGAATCCAAAAGTCACCTAAAGTGGTGAATGCATACCTAAAAGCTTTGATCGCGGGAGGAAATCTAAGCGACGAGCGGATAGAGCTTATGGAGTATTATGTGAAAGACTTGAAACTATCTTCCAAGAAACGCAAGATCTCGCGAGAAACATACGAACTTCTCATCGAGGCGTACGGTAAGAGTCAAAGAATCGATAAAATGGAGGAGACCATTGAAGAAATGAGAGCTTTGGGGCTAAAGCAGAAGTCTAAAGTTTACAATAGTGTCTTGAATACCTGCGTTTATAAGACCAGAGACCACAAACAGGCTGTACAGTTGTTCGACCTGATGAAATTTCTTGCAGGAAACATGGCTCCCGGAGTAAGTCAATACCAGGATATTATTGTATCATACGTGAACAATAATGACATTGAGAAAGCATTAGATATTTATGAGGAGATGTTAACCAAGGGAGTTCCGATTAACCAAAAGATTTTAGTTGCTCTAGCTAAAGGTTGTGCCACACGAAAATTGCTAAGGTTCAAGGCATGGGATTTCATCTTTGAAATTTATAAGCAGAGGTGGGAACCGACGATTCCGACACTCGAGTACATGATCTTCCTAGCTGCAAAAGATCGTGATCTCTCCTTGTCTAGGGCCTTATATCAGCAATTGAATATGCTGGATGCTACTTCGCCGAGGTCCTTTGGATTCCTAATGGTAGCCTATGCTGATTGTGGGCTCACCCAAGATCCCGATGAGTATACAGTTCCTTCAATTTCAGCTCATGAATCAGGCCGAAACTTTCGCCGCAATATTCTTGAACGAACTGACTACACACCTCAACTAAGCAACCCAAAGCAAGCTGTCCCGTTTCTTCCCAGATTTGCTCTCACGAGCACAAATGAACTTTTATCAGAATCAAGCGCGGTAATGGCCCATACAATACTCCTTAATCCAGGCTTAGTGAGCGCGGAAAGTTTGAATCTGTTCCTTAATATTGCGGCACAGAGTGGATCAATGGATGAATTTATCGATCGATATAATCATTTTACATTCTTTGACAGCACAGGAATACCTGTGACCAGATCGGCTACAAATTTGATAATTGAGAAAGAATCCGAGAATGCAGATCAGCTTGAAACAAGGCATAATAAAGGGATAGACCTGATCAATTCAAAACAAACTACTTATACAAAGTCGCCAATGTTGAGTTCAGGTCAAGAGCAACGTCATCAACCCCGTTTCCCAAGAACAACGAAGACATACTGTATTGCTCTTCGTGCCGCCGCAAAAAATAAAAATTACACGTTTTCGCAAGCAGTCTGGCAAGAAAGGGGAAACTATAGAAAGTCCAGTCTGTTCCGAAATTTGGACTTGACAGAAAGAAAGAAATCTGACTTCAGTTTTGCCGCTACAATGGTCAACTGTCTAACTGATATGCTGCTTCTTGATGACGCTTTGGCCATATTAGTAAGTACAGAATACCAATTTAGATGGACATGGAAAGAACTTAAGCGCTTGCACACAGCTGCAGTGAACGTCGGGCATGATAAGGTGACAAAAACAGTTCGGGGCATTGCAAGTAGGGCACAAGTACATTTCGAGGGGAAAATCAAGAAATCAGACTTCAAAAAGTATGTGTCGGAAAGGGGATACTAGCATGTGTATATATAATTTTCTCAAACGCATTCGCAATCGATTATAACGGAATTAGCGGTGATGGTCATTGCATTTCTTACAGGGGAGAGAAATCAGTCGAAAGCAGTTGTTTTTTCAAAGATTCGAAGCGATTCTCATGAGGAAGAGTTGAACCTCGTATTTGAGTCAACACGACCAGCGAACCCAATCATAATTGTGGAATGGCTGTTTAACTGGTAGTAAGACGAGTGAACCCATAATCAGTCTTGGCCTATCCATCTGTCTGCGGAATTCAAAGCACCCTCCGCTCCACTACCAAACTTCACAAAGTAAGTTGATGGTACATCCGGGAATACTTCGCTCTTGGCAAGAGATACAACACGGAGCCTGGGAAATACCTTCCCACGAAGAAGATTTTGGTCAATTAATGTCACGATGCAGTTTTCTATAGTGAAGTCGCTCAAATCCTGGTTTGTAGCAGTTTGCTGACGTGGACTGATAATGGTGGCAGAGGTCAAATCGACGCCGTCCAAGGACACCATAAGGCCTTGCTTCACGGCATCGTACTCTAGCCGCAGTCTCTTGCCTTGGGCCACCCAAACGGACTTGACAAGATTCCTTAGCGTAATAAGATACGCTTTGGAGCTGAAAAAAGTTGCGAGCCTGTTCTGCTTTAAGAATTCCGAATGACCCTCATCATTGATTAGATCATGTAATTTTGAGAAGTTTCCCGTCTTGATCGCGTTGGCGAATTCGGCGTACACCGAGAAAAACTTTGGACAACGAAGCGGAGCAGAGTAATAAAGCCTTGAGAAGGACCCAAAATTGGGCCTTTTTCCCAATAATATACTTATGGGCAAAAAGAGTTTTAGGATTTTTGTCACATTACCATTATCAACCGAATAGTTGACAGGAATATGTGCTAGACACCATTGCAAGTGTCCGAATGCATCAGTAAATTGATACTTAGCCACATAAAACTTGGCTAAAAAGTACCTATATTGTAGCTGTTGATTTCGGGGGTATGCGTTAAACCGTAGATGAGCATTGTTCATGTTAGAAAACACGTTCTGACAAAGAAGCGGATTGGATAGAAGAAAATATGTTTGGCATAGTTTTGTCCCTATAAGCAACATAATTGTTTTTTTGGTAGCCTCGATGTGATCGTCAGCGCCTAGTTGGGATCGGATATTGTTGAAGATTTTTAGTAGGATCGAGGCCATGAAACCAAGTCTCGGTTTACCATTCATTTCTTTCGATAACATCTGATAGTCCAACTGCTTAGCCATGGGTAAAGTCTGCTTTAATACATCTTCCAATAAAGAAGTCACTAAATGCCCTCGTCTCTTATTAATGAATGCATTTGTGATGTCATTGAGGTAACTTGTATAGAGGTCGAATGACTCTAGAAGAGACCACGGATTCATTTGATTGCACAACTTCACAAATGAAACGACTAAATGGTCGAATGCCAACCAGTCACCATTATACCAATTTCTTCGCTCAACTGCATGTGAAATTTGCGATTCGCTGAGGCTTCCCAAGTTATTGATCTTCACGATAAATGGATTTTTTTGGGGGTGCAACCAGAGCAACTCTAAGAGCCGCTGGGGCTGAAGCTTGGGATCCATGCGGACACATGTCTGAACTATTTGTAAGAAATCCTCCAAACTATCCATGGCCCTTTGCTGATTTGACCGCCTCTCCGAATAGTTGCGGGGATGGAAACTAGCTTATAAAAAAATCTGAATGTGCGTGCTTTCGGTCATAGTAGATGCGCGAAGGGCGCTGGTGAGAGCCCGTGAAAGCCCTTTTGAGGGAAGGCAATTTAGAATAATTCTTACAACGGTGCTTGAATGGACCGGAATTGAAACTACTTCCAACTAAGAAGGATATTATTTCTGTTCTCTCTACCATTATCGTTACTAGTTACATGCGTCCGAACTGCGACTTTCAAAGGCCAAGAGACCTCAACATTGGCCTTAGATAAGCTGTACTGGGTGAGTTTCTCTAAATACAATACGTAAGCACAATGCATCATCGTAGTCAGCTGGTCATCAAAACATAAAAATTTGATACCTTTTCATTTGCACATGGTCATACTGCTTGCTGAGTAAGTTTGCGTCATTATTTACAGTTTTGACCCGCTCTGCTTTGAAAATCGCGAAGCGAAACGCCATGACAGCTAGCCTTTCACTGCTCTCCACAATAAAGAATGCTGGAAAAGAGCTCGAAATCAGCAACAGCCCCGAAGAAATCAAAGAAGGCCCGCCGAGTTCAGAAACCAAAGACTTTTACTCTGCTATTAGATTATGGTGACCCTGATACGAAGGTTATCGTGCGGCTCCTACCTCCAACACTTGAAGAAGCGGACTTCCTTGCACAAGCAGAGAAGAGTTCGCCCACCTTTCGAACAGGCTATAAGAGCCTATCGTATAAGAACGGGACACAAGCGGACCAGCCTTTTGGCGAACCTAATTTCTCGCTTGCCTCTGTAAAGTTCAACTCATGCGAGGCGGCTGAATCTTTTAGAAGAGAAATCAGCCAGGTCCTGTTCAAAGAAATAAAGACTGGCGACAATATCAAATGTAGTACGGCAAAGCCCATATTTGGAGAGATTTCAGCTGCTTCAAAAGCCCAAGGGGATGGCAGTGTTATAGATGATGATGTTTTCAAGTTGTTTGCTGAACTCCGAGGAATGAATGGCGGATATGTCGATATTAATGAGGTAATCACTAGAGTCAGGTCCTTAGAGAAACAAAAAAAGACCAAACTTAAATTGGAGAAGAAGAAAGTGGAGAAAAAAAAGACTCGAAGCCCGAAGAAACCCATCCCCCAACCAGCCGAAACAAGTACCAAGCCGCAGCCAAACAAAACCAAGAAGCTCCTTGATAGTTCTAATATATCATCAAACCAACTCAAAGAGGCCCCTTCTTCCAGCGAAAATACACAGAAAAAGAAAAATAAAAAGAAAAAGAAAGCAACTTTGAAAAAGTCGAAGGAAAGTGGCGCTGATGCGGCGACCATAGATAGTGCAACTCTGGAAGCAACAGTGTCTGAGGCGAAAGCTTCCAAGAAAAAACCAAAGAAGATCCAAAAGACGGAAACCAATGTTGGTGCTCTCAAATCCAGTTGAAGAAGTGGTTCACCCAGTTAACTGGTTTCATCTCGAAGGCTCATACTTAATTGAGTCTCAATATCGAGAAGCTTGCGTGCATTTGACGAAGATCAACCCTTATAGCTAGTTATCTACCAGTATGCTTATCAAGTTATCAAAAAATCGGGCCTTCAAACTCTGCTAGTGCAGCTGTGTTTTGCACATTTTGTATTACCTCCTTGTTCTACAGAATCATGACCGCATAAATAAGTAAATTGGACAGTCGCGGCCGAGACGGCTGTTTCAAGAAGCGCACCCAGAGGCTTCAACGCACAAGTACAAATAAAACAACAGGGATAATGATTCGAAACAATTCGGTTTCTAGTATGCGATGCAGACCAAGTTTGCGCTTCACCAGGAGCATTTCAATTTGCTTGACGAGACGTTACGTGAATGGACGTGACGAGCTTTTCGTGGACTCTTCAATTAACACGATGGAACAAATTTTGACCATTCTTCATAATGCACACGGTACAAAGACGAAAAGTCGAGAGTCTGCATTGCAAGGATATGATTCCGACCCAACGGTGTTCAACAATAAACTTTTAGCATCTCTTGGGGACGACGTTTTCAATTTACGAACTATTGATATTCTTACTGGGTTACAGCTTCGAAGCGAAATAGACATTTTTAGGGACTCAGACCCAAATCACACTAAGGCTGTTCTTCAACAATATGTCTCAGCTTTCAAAGATCAATACTTACGGGATGCCTCATCGATCCCATTCATGGATTTAGGCCAATCTTTCCTCAAGAACTCAAGAAAAGTTAACATGAGACTCAACCACAAAATCAAACGTACCGCACTGGACGTCATGAAAGATATACCAAACATAGATGAAAATTCTTTCCTTAAGCTCGGTTTTTGTCGGATTGATCTCTATAACCCTTTTAGAAGAGGCACGATTGATCCATTTATTCTTCGAAAGGGGTTGAGCACGAAAAGACACCCTTCAAACCTCTTTGGAGCGATGATCAATGACCATGAGGTTCTTCACGCGTTTCTCCGAGACCTCAAGAAGAGTATGCCTCCAAAAGTACTTCAAAACATAATGATAGCTCAAAGTTCCAGCGGAGAAGTAGCTTTCAGAATTGTCGTAAAAAGGGTTTTGGCAGGAAAAAATCCCCGAATCATGCTTAATACACCGTTTGAGCTGTATCATCTAGATATATCTGATGACAGAAATAAGATCAAAGAATTAAAAGCTATTGTTGCCTACAAGAGCATGCTCATGAGGCGACTTGAATGGTTCCCGCCCTACAGAAAATCCCTCACTAAGCTCAAGGAAACGAATTTTGACTCTAACGCGAAGATTATCAATATTATGGCTGACATTTTTGACCGTTTTTTTGGATTATGCTATAAGCAAGATGCTCATTACTGTGAAATATGGGTGAAGCGTTTATTTGATTTCTTCATTCACAACAATGAGAATGAAAAACTCTTAGATCGCTATCTCCGTGATAGCGTCGATGAATTCAAAAGTATGATATTTAAGCTGAGTTTCAACTCTTTTGGTGCCAGGTGGCAACAGATCGGACATTTGAGAAATATATCTTCCAACTATGTTGTTAACAGACGATTGGGACAAGGCCATTAACTTTTTTTTGAAAAGGGTTAAAGCAACTTTTGAGCCAAAGAATGCAGACGTGTGAAACAAAACCAGGTAAGAAACTGACGACTGAGTGCAATTTTAAATCTGAATCTTTTCATTCCAGATGATACCATGGTCTTCCCTAAACTCAAGTTCGTTCAATTCATCCGCGCAAGAACGCAATCTAAAATCCGTTTCATTAAACGTCATGAAATTTACAATCCCATCATCAATGATTGCGAAAATGGTCGACCTCCCTGTAGATCCTCGCTTGAGTAACTGATCTCTGCCTTTGAGGTAGCTGTTCCGATCACGTACTTTGGGATTGAGTTTCGACTCCCGATCAGCTTTAATCTTTAATCTGGCTTCCCTTCTAGTCACGGTTGTATCTTTCTTGACCCTTGGATCAAGAGATACCTTTTTGCCTCCTTTATTATCTTCATCTCTCCAGTTCGGGCGATATTGGTCCCATGATTTTTGGATCGAGAAAAGATCTGGGAACGCAAATTTTGATATATTCAATATCCCCAATCGAAAGTCCGGCTTGCAGGGATTCTTCTTACTAAAATTTGAAGAAGGCTTCCATACGTTATACACGATTCTATATTCCGGCTTCACGACATGAGGAAGAAGCGGGGTATTCAAGGACACGAATGGAAGGGACTGGAATACCTGGGTAAAATTAAAAAAGTGATACCGAGTGTGAAAAGACGACACCCAGAATTTTCTGACAAATGACCCAATGGTAACAAAGCTTGATTGAATGAAAGAAACTGATGACAGAGGCTCGCTGACCTCACTCTCAGAAAGAAGATTCCAAGCATCACTTTGTAAATCGAAGTCACGATTCTCTGCCACAAAATACCCCAATCTCTTAAGTAATGCGTATACCTTATACCTATCTAGTAGGAGAAAGTTTGCGCCAAATGCAATTGAATATAGGTGGGCTAATGTGATATGCGTCATTGATTCGTAGTCAAACAGCAAACTATCGTTTTCCATAAACTTCAAGAATTGCTCGTCCGCTAAATACATGACTAGAGATCCTCTTTCGGTCAAGTATACTGCTTCTATTTCATTCAACCAAAGTCCTTGAAGCTTCTTCTTGAACTTGTACACGTGAGGTATTCCTATGTCTTTGAAGAAGCTCCCTTTCGCGTGGGGAATAAACGCTTTCCTTTGAGATTCTATCCAAACACCCACCAAAAGCTGTTTGGAGTTATGACCACGAATGTGCAGAAGTGCCAAATACATCTGGTCTTTTGAATTATCTAGATTTATTTTTTGAACAGTGGAACCGTCTTGATCGAAATATTTCTCTGAACGTTTAGGTAACGACTCATCATTGATTTTGCTTGAATCGTGATTTGAGGTTCCCGATTCCACCCGCTGGTTGAGTGTGCCCCAATCCTGAGCCACCTCATCAAATTGGGCTTCCCCGCCTAAGTCAACACGCACATCGTCTTCAGACATTTAGCTACTATAATAAATGAGTTAGTGTTGCACAACATCCCTTCATTGATGCATGGCTTGATCACGTGCACAAACGGGCATCATCTTGCGTCGCATCCGGGATCTTCGTTAGATCTGCGCGAATCCACTTGGAGCTGGGGTCTTTCCTTACCTTCAATGACAGTATCCGTCACCATCGATTCATTGGTATGTTGTTTTGGTTAGTTCGTTTAAATATCGTTCATTACACAAGACTAACAGTTACTCATAGGCAGAGTCCCTATTTCATGATTTCTTAACTGTCATAATACGACAAGTAAGTGTAAACAGTCACAGTCGACACTGCGCGTTGCTAGAAGCTACACATGATGACATCAGTAACGTCTCCTCGCTCTATATCGAATCCTCTAAGAAGGATATATTTGGGCAAGACAAAGCAAAATTGAAGGTCAGTGAGACTTCGAAATACTTCGAATGCGGAAACTGTGGAAGGAAGATATCTGGCGGTCGTTTTGCCCTGCACATCAACAAATGCCTTGATAGAGATCGAAGGTAAACTGTTTGCTCAATTGGAGTTTGACTATTGGATAAGGAGCTTTCAGTATATCTAAAAATATATGCCAACAACCCAGTATTGCGCTCATTTCGATACTCGGTCTCGACTTATTTAGCTTGACGCCAGTATGCCATGTGTCTGCTATAAAAAGTGTTTGACTTTTCACAAGCGCTTTAGGTCGGTTCGCCGGGTTGAAGGGGTAAATTATCTTCTCACACGCATTCTACCCACTATCTATGAAAATGGCGATTCTGCCCCAAAAGATTGTCAGTCCACGTGAGTCAGGCACAATGCGCTCAGCAACCACGTATTTTGGGAGTTATTGAACTATAGAACTTGTCAGTCAACCTGATACATTGATAAAATATATGTTCGATGTCTTTCAAACATTTTGATGTCTTGTTTCAGCCAGACAAAGCGTCTGACACGAAGAGATATCCTTATTCTTTGTGATGGCGGTGCTTATTCTTTGTGACGGTGGTCCTTATTCTTTGTGATGGTGGTCCTTCTTCTTTCGTGATGGTGGCATTCAACAATCAACAATTCTCAAAGCATCTCTGGTGAACAAGAACTTGCGCATTCCGAGGAGTAAGATCTACTTGTTTCTTGTTATGATGCTCTTGAAAGCGGTGCTTTATACACTCACTTTATGCGATACAAAGTGGAAATATTTGATTGATGGGTTATAGCCTGGAGCTGTCCATGTTTTTGCCCAATGCATCTGCTTAGAGGACTTACGACGTCCAGTCTCCCGTGATAGAACTAAAATGGCCATTGAAAAGTGTAACCAGCTCTCAAATGTCATGCCAAGTGTCTAACCGCAGCCCATCTGACGCTGAACTTGAGCAAAGACAAATCATTTTGACATGCATTTGCTAGTGTTAATAAACTGTCCTCGACCCATTGATTCTACGTCACCTAAAGCCTTCTTTCACGGCTGGAGCATAAGAGGCTTTAAAGAGCTGGCGCCCGATAAGTTGAGATTTTCAAAAGCCATCATTGAGCTGATTTTAGGTAAAGATCCCTTATTATCAGCCAATCTATTCCTCTACTTCTTGAAACCGCGGTCTGTGTATATTTGTCTCGTCGCACGGCGTACGCCGCATATCACGCTGCACTCTGGAACGCACCCCGGTAATATATCCCCTCGGTGTAGAATATCACGTCTATATGCCAGAAATGGAAAGCTTTTTGTGCATATTTTCATGCACTCTTTTTTGTTTTTTTTTGCTGACGTCAGCAGATA
>JAKTYA010000255.1:0-31767 GCA_030561745.1 Metschnikowia gelsemii
GGCAAACTCAGCTGTTTCAATTTAATGGAATCAAAATCAGCCTGTGAACTAGACTCTTTCGAAGAGATATCTGTCATCGTAATTGAGCACGCAGAATGGTGAAAATGGGCTTTGGAGAAGGTGGCGTGCGAGTCGTTCTCGTTTTTTTGTTTTCAATGAACGAGCGAGGAGCATTCGAGTATCACAAAATTTACGGCCGTGAATGCGTGCGTGTCAGGTGCTTCTGCTTGGGCTTTAACCGAATATCTTAACAGGATGTGCAGCACTGGTTAATGAGTACCTTACTGAAGAAAGACCTTAGAAAAAGCGTGAAAAACGTAAAATAGACGTAATAAAGAACGTAAAAAGGCGTAAAAAAACGTAAAAAAGCGTAAATATAAACGTAAAAAACTTAAAAGTAAAACGTATTACGATAAATTACGATTTACGAAAATGGGGGTCGTCGTAATCGTAAATCGTAATCGTAAATCCTTAGCGTAAACGCGTAATTTTCATTACGATTTACGCAAAATTACGACAACGCGCAACACTGGTCAGAAACAAACACTGTCGTCCATCATCCCACGATCTACGCCAGTCTATAATCTACCATACATAGAACTGTCTCGTGGTATTAGCTGCAAAAATATATACTGATCGAAATAACTTGGCCTTAACCCCAGAAATTGAACATTCCAATACTTTGAAATTAAACTAGACGGGATTCTCAAGCGATTGAGCCAAAAAAAATCGAAAAAACTGCAAAAATGCCCGAGTTCGACGACGTTATAAATCCCCCTCATTACAGGCCCCAGCTCGATTATAATCCCATGTCTATCATCGAAAGGTACACTGTTCTTCTCAAAGACGGCGAGACCACTGCGACTATATACCCCGTGCAAAGTACCGACGGGCTTCCGCCAGGCTTGCTTGCGTTTTTGTGTGACGAATTCAACATCGAAATTGAGCGTGGGGATACGTTCTCGTTCTTCGATACTTTGCACCTCGAATCGTTCCAGAACTATTGGTTTGGCGCGTTTGCCGGCGTCATGGTTCTAGGGGACTCGGAGACGCTTGAGGGCCCGAAACACTGGGAAAAGGAGTGCTTGGGCACGTTTTTCGTCAAGCCAAACTACCCTGGAAGAGCGTCCCACATATGTACCGGGGGGTTTCTCGTAAACGCGGGAATCAGGGGCAAGGGCATTGGGCGTACGCTTACTGACTGTTTTCTCCAGTGGGCTCCGCGCTTGGGGTACACTTATTGTGTGTTCAACCTTGTGTTTGAGACCAATGTGGCCGCTCGTAGTATCTGGGAGTCGCTCAACTTCAAGCGCATCGGCCGCATCAAATCTGCCGGCATCCTCAAAGGCCACGACACCGCGGTTGACGCCCTTATTTATGGGCGGGAACTTGTGGCGGTCCTGGACTCCACCATGGGCGCATACAGGTTCGACAAGATCAAGTACTACCTTGAAACAGGCAAGTACCCTGCCATGGCCGACCGCCAGGAGAAGCTGCGGCTCCGGTCGTCCGCGTCACACTACCGGGTCGAGTTTGGCAAGCTTATGCTCCGAGATAAAGAGGTTGTGAGCGACCCTGTGCGGCAGCTTCAGATCTGCACTGAGCTCCATCATTCTAACCATGGCGGTATCAACAAAACCACGTCGGCAGTGGCGGAAAAGTACCATTGGACCAGAATCAAGGACACGGTATCTGCAGCGATCAAAAACTGCGTGGTGTGTCGCGAGCTGGCTAAGGCAGAGGAAGCCATGGCCATAGCAGCTATGAGCAAGCGCAGTTCTGGGGTGAAGAAGTCTGGTTCTCGCGACACCAAAACGATCCCGGGACTCCGAGAAATGATGCGGCCGGTGCCTGGTCAGGGCCATAATCAAGGACACTCTGCACATGGCGACGTTTCTCACGCCGACGACGAGTCCATGGGCGTGCTACATCATTTGCCCGGCCGCGATGCCGACGGTCTCCTCGGTCACGACCTCACGAACCTCGATGACGGGCTTATAGCCGTGGTGGAAGCCGCGCAAAAACGCCAGAAAACAGGCCACTCGCCTCACCACCATAGCCACCATTCGACCCCGCACCAGAATCAGCACCAAGGCTCAAACACTCCCCAAACGTACGCAGCTGTGGCGGCGGCGGCGGTGGGCAACCACCCGAGTCACCCGTACTATGGCGCAGAGTACCCACACCATGCATTCACCAGCAAGTACACCACGTCCAAGCGGCCGGAATCTAGCGACGAGAGCGTGCCTGTAGACCCTGACGTTTCTGCCTTTGACCATGCGGTGAATGCCGGAGGCGACGAGATCGAAATTGCGCGGGCACTAATGCAATCAAACGAGGTGGACCACGAACACCATCACGAACACCATCACGAACATAATCATGATCAAGAACACGGTCACGACCAGGCCCCAAGTCATCATCTGCCATCGGAACCCCGCCGCGATAAGCTGACCGAATCCGACCGGAACGACGACGCAAACATGTTCTTCAAAAACGACTAATAATGGACAGGGTCTTGGTCATGGCCTTGATGTGGACGCCGGCTATAAAACCACTGAGATGATTCAAATCCCATAAGTTGATTACAGCATTGAAATTACACGGCAGTTTAATTCACTGTGAGTCACATATAAACTCCTGACAGGATCCCAAATTGTATCTGAATTTCCTAGAATAATTTGAGTTTGAATCAAGGAAATCTTCAATCAGAAATGTCTCAAAAGCCGTCATTGTTGGAGTTTGTTCTACAATACAGCTTATCAGCCCTCACCTTCACAAGATTTTGCTGACTCAATGATGTTTAAGGCAGTGACTGAAGGAACAGGAAGTCAGTTTTCGGAGAAACCCAGATCCTTTCGAGCTGGTTTGGGATTTGTTTTTCCAACATTGAGCTTGACCAATTGAGATTAAACGATCATTGCTGTGGTAACAATTAACGAAAAAAATGAAGAAGAGGCGTTTCAGTCATCAAAGCATTCCTGATTCTAGCAGAAGAGGGCTTACAAAACTCGCCGTTTTCCAATTTGCTTGCCGCCTGTGCCATGAACAAGGCCATTAAACATCCTGCTGCTAGATGCAAGTATCATTGAGTTTTTCGAAAACCTAGAAACCTGTGGTGATCATCGACGGTGTTTCCTTTGCGAAAATCTGGTGTATGTTGATGCCATCCCATCGATTTTCAAACACGAATTTCTGTAGAAATATAGTTCTCATGGTTTTTAAGTCAGCTACGAGTTGGAATACCGGCTATTATGAAATGTTTCAATTCGATTCTATGTATATGAATGTTTGTTCTTTTCTTTTCGTAGTATGATAGTAAAAGTTTCTAGTGGAGTGAACAATGGCAGGCTCCAGATCCCTATCGTCATTCCCCCAAACGAGCGATATATCTCAAACTAGCCTCGGCCATCATTGCACTCATGCTGTCCCCCGAGCGTCATGCGAAGACAATTTTAGAAGTCAACGCCAATCACCATTGCCAACAAGGCCATTCTTATGTACAAGCCATATCTCATTTGTCTGAAGTAGGCAGCCCTTTGGTCGAAGTCAACCTCCTCCTTCACCTCAGATGTTCTTGGCAATGGGTGCATCACACACATGTGTTGCTTGGCGTGAGACAACATTCTGTTGTCAACAGCGTAGGTGTCCTTCAATCTCAAGTACTTCTCCTTGTCTTCGAATCTCTCTTCCTGGACTCTAGTACAGTACAACACATCGGACTTGGCAACAATATCCGGCGTCAATTCTTCGGTCTCGGAGATCAACATGTGGTTGCTGGTCAACATGTCCTTAATGGACGAAGGCAAGGCCAACTCCTTTGGTGACACTAATTGAACACGCACCTGGTAGTGGCGCAACAAGTACAACAACGAGTGCACGGGTCTTCCATATTTCAAGTCACCCATGAACGTCACAGTGATACCGTTCACCGTACCCAACTCCTCTCTGATGGTAAACAAGTCCAACAAAGCTTGTGTGGGGTGCTCTTTGCTTCCATTACCACCGTTGATGATTGGGACTGGAGAATACTTGGCAGCGATCTCAGCAGACTCCTCGGAAGGATGTCTCAAAACAATGGCGTCGGAATAGCACGCCAACGAACGGATAGTATCTTGCAAAGTCTCGCCCTTCTTCACCGAAGATGAGTCAGCAGCAACGGCGACAACTCTTCCACCCAATCTTTGCATAGCAGCGTCAAACGAAGAAGATGTTCTGGTCGATGGCTCGTAGAACATCGTTGCCAATAATCTGCCCTTCAACAAATCCAAGACACCTTGTCTCTCGACAGCCAATCTCATTTCTTGAGCAACAGTGAACAAAGCGTGCATATCTGAACGGGAGAACTCCTTGACCGACAAGACAGAGTTTTTTAAGAAAGTGTTGTTCTTTCTGATGTAGTTCACAAGAGCATCACCCTCGGACAAGTTGGCCGGAGGCTGGGAAACCAACTCAGACCCCAGCTTCTCGAAATCTCCAAAGTGGGAGGCCTCCTTCAACAAAGATGGGCGGCGACCATCGCCAAATGAAACCCTGCTCCTTCTGCGGTTAGTCAAGCTGGGCGATGATGGTACAGCGGTAACAGAACCAAATCTGTCTCTCGCTTGGGCACCATTTTGGCCAGAAGCGTTGCTTGGCAAAATAACAGTGTCCAAGCAAACAGTCTCGCCGTGATGCGAGACTCTCTCGATGTAGCCTCTCAAGATAACCTTCTTGAACACGGCAGAAGTAAAATCATCTCCCTTATAAACTCTGTCAAGCTCAACCTCAACTGAAGCGTCCTGCTGTGGAATGTTGAAGATCTTGGTTGGATTGGTTGAGAAGCGCGACACAATATCAGCGATGGTAAGCTTTCCATCCTTTACAGCGGAGATCAACAAAGGCAAAGTCTCTTTAGAACCCAAGCCCGGCACAATGTCGTGTCCAAGACCCTTAGCAACCAAATATGGAGTAACACCGATCGAGAAACAGTCGATATCCTCCAAACCGTTCCACAAAGCAATCTGGTCCTTTTCTGTTGGCAAGAAGCTAAATTGCGAGTAGTCAGCCTGAGAAAGGAACAAAGAGAACACGGAGACGTCACACGTGACTTGCAAATTCTTCGTCTTGGCCATCTTGATCAAGTCCAAGTCCTCGCCAGAAGATACGCCCGTGATATGGATTGGGCGTCCATGCAAAGAAGCCAATAACAACACAGAGGCCAAGTCAGTAGCCTTAGCGTCGGTAATGATTGGCTTGTTGACGGGCCAAGCAGCGAACTGAGCAGAAACAGAAGAGACATTCGAGCTGGTCAAAACGTTGTATGGCAAGTACAAGGCGCCCGCGGTGGCAGAAACAGAAGCAATCTCCTCGCAATTGGATTCGGAACCAGCAACGTAAACAGAGAAATCAGTGTAAGCGGACTCAGAAGCGGCATCAATGGCTTCCTCCAAAGAAGACGCATCAACAACGCTAGTTCCAGTCACGGTTTGCGGCAAGAAAGCGTTGAAAGTGAAACCGGAGGCCAAAGCAGACTTAGTGGCCGTCTCAAAATCGTTGAAAGATGGTACAAAAGATGAAATATTGACCAAACCTGGCAACGTGGTGGTGGAGTGAGAAGTTTGAGCATCATTGTTGGAAACGTCCATGTTTGGAGCTCTTGCAAGAGCCTCAATCAACAACTTGGCACATTTGACGTTAGTCACCAATGGCACCGAGTAGTCCACAGCCATACGACGAGACTCGTAACCCTTAGACATATAGTTGGCAGGACGACGGAACCGGTTAGCAGATGGCAAGTTGATGTACAAGTCAATCAAATGGTTAGCCAAGTGCTGAGTCAATGAGTACTCAGACTTCTGGTCCTCCTCCTTGTTCAACACTTCCAAGTAATGAACAGGAACGCCATGCTCCTTGATGAAGTCGGCGGTACCGGCAGTGGCGAACAACTTGTAGTCCATCTCGTGCAACTTCTTGATGGCAGGCAACAACTCTTGCTTCTCCTTGAAAGAACCAATCGAAAACAAAATGTTCTTCTTTGGCAACTTGAAGCCAGTAGAGATCAAAGATTTCAAGTAGGCCTCATACTTGTTTCTACCAAAAGTAGCAACCTCACCAGTAGAAGCCATTTCAACACCCAAGATAGGGTCAGCGCCAGCCAATCTGGAGAAAGAGAACTGAGGAACCTTCACAGCACAGTAGTTCTCAGGCAACTTTTCGCCAGGATATGGGGTGACTGGAATGTCCATGATCGCTTTGGTGGCCATCTCAATCAAGTCAGTGCCCACAACCTTCGAAATGAATGGGAAGGAACGCGAAGCACGAACGTTACACTCAATGACCTTGATATCATTGTCCTTAGCAATGAACTGAATGTTGTAAGGCCCGGTGATGTCTAAAGCCTTTCCGATCTTGGCAGTGGCCTCAACAATTCTTCTCACGGTCTCAGGGTCCAAGTCTTGAGGTGGCACGATAAGGGTAGCGTCACCGGAGTGCACACCGGCATTCTCAACATGCTCGGAAACAACGTGCATGATCATCTTACCATCCTTGGCAACAGCATCCATTTCAATTTCTTTAGCATTCTCGATGTACTTGGTGATGACGACAGGATAGTCAGGAGACACGTCAACGGCCTGCGACAAGTACGAAGCCAAATCAGCCTTAGAGTACACAGTGTTCATGGCCGCACCAGATAAAACATAAGAAGGACGGACCAACACTGGGAAGGTGACCTCGTCAGCAAATGCCTCGGCTTCCTCGAAAGAAGTCAATTCTTTCCAAGCTGGTTGATCGACGCCAATCTTGTCCAACATTCTCGAAAACTTGTATCTATTCTCAGCAGAGTCAATCATCTCAGGGGAAGTACCGAAAATCTTGACGTTTTGACGGTGCAAGGTCAAAGCAATGTTGTTGGAAGTTTGACCACCCATAGAAATGATGACACCAGACGAGTTCTCCAAGTCATAAATATCCAAGACTCTCTCCAAGTTGATTGTTTCGAAATACAATCTGTCTGCCTCGTCGTAGTCAGTTGACACGGTCTCTGGGTTGTAGTTGATCATGATCGTCTTGAAGTTATTCTCTCTCAATGTTCTGATTGCTCTCACAGCACACCAGTCAAACTCCACCGAAGACCCAATTCTGTAAACACCAGATCCCAAGACAATCACACCATGGTCGTCAAAAGTGACGTCCGAAGAGTCAGCGTTGTATGTCACATATAAGTAGTTGGTGAACGCAGGGAACTCAGCAGCAACAGTGTCGATCTGCTTGACGAATGGGACAACGCCAGCCTCCTTTCTCAATCTTCTGATGGCAACCTCGTTGGATCCCAAGAACTTGGCAATTTGTCTATCCTCAAAACCCAATTGCTTAGCTTGTCTCATAACAGAGATTGGAAGATTCTCCTTGACGCCATAGCCAGCGATCTTGTTACCAAACTTGATCAAACCGTCCAACTTGTTCAAGAACCACTTGTCAATGTTTGTCAATTTCCAGACCTTGTCGACTGAGTAACCATCAGTCAAAGCATTAGCAACAGCGAACAAACGTTGATCGGAAGGTGTTTGCAACTCAGTGTCAATGTCAATGGACATTAAAGCATTGGTCTTGTTGAAGCCCAAGTTCTGATAGTCCACGGATCTGATGGCCTTTTGGATAGCCTCCTCGAAAGTCCTACCAATAGACATGACCTCACCAACAGACTTCATAGAGGAAGACAACAACGAAGAGACTCTAGTAAACTTCTTCAAGTCCCATCTTGGAATCTTGACAACAACGTAATCCAAAGAAGGCTCGAAACAAGCACAGGTGGACTTGGTGACGGAGTTCTTAATCTCGTTTAATGGGATGTTCAAACCCAATTTGGCAGCAGTGTAAGCCAATGGGTACCCAGTGGCTTTAGAAGCCAATGCAGAGGAACGAGATAATCTGGCGTTCACCTCAATAATGCAGTACTCCTTGGAGAACGGGTTCAAAGCATATTGAATGTTACACTCACCAACAACACCCAAGTGTCTGATAACGTTGACAGCAGTGGTTCTCAACATGTTGTAGTCTTCGTCAGACAAGGTTTGAGATGGCGCGACAACAATGGAGTCACCGGTGTGAATACCCAAAGGATCGAAGTTCTCCATGTTACACACGGTAATACAGTTGTCGAAAGCATCACGAACAACTTCATATTCAACTTCTTTCCAGCCCTTCATCGATCTCTCGACAAGGACTTGAGAGGACGTGGCAAATGCCTTAGAACACAATGCAACCAATTCTTCTTCGTTATCGGCAAAACCAGAACCCAAACCACCCAAAGCAAAAGCAGCTCTGACGATCAATGGATATCCAATAGCGTTGGCAGCATCCACGCACTCTTCCACGGTGGTACAAGCCTCAGATCTAGCACACTTCTCATTGATTTCGTCCATGGCGCTGGCAAACAATTCTCTGTCCTCGGTGGTGATGACAGTGTCAATTGGCGTACCCAAGACTTTGACACCCAAACCTTCAAACTCATCCTTCAAGGCGATACCAACAGACAACGCGGTTTGGCCACCGAAGGTACAGTACACACCATCAGGGCGCTCATACTGGATGACTTTTCTGACGAAGTCGGGATTGACTGGCAAAAAGTAGACCTTATCAGCTAATCCTTTGGAGGTTTGAATGGTGGCGATGTTCGGGTTGATCAAAATGGTATAGATACCCTCTTCCTTCAAAGCCTTGATGGCCTGAGAGCCAGAGTAGTCAAATTCACCAGCTTGACCGATAGACAAACCACCAGATCCCAAAACAAGAACCTTCTTGACGTTTTCTCTTGGGTGAGCGGCTCTGTTGTCCTCGATTTTACCGCCTGGGAACTCAACGGCCTTGTAGACGCCGGTGTTCTTGAAATCAACCACAGCGTCGATAAAGACGTCGAACAAAAACTCGGTATCTCTTGGACCTGGAGTAGACTCGGGGTGGAATTGCACGGAAAAGTATGGCTTGCTTTCGTGGTAAATACCCTCGTTAGATTGGTCATTGGCGTTGTAAAACAATTCCTTCCAGCCAGAGCTCAAAGTAGACGCGTCAACAGCGTAACCGTGGTTCTGAGAAGTAATGTAACATCTTCCGGAAATTGTAGAGGTACATGGAATGTTGTGGCCACGATTACCAAACTTCAACTTGATGGTGTCCGCGCCAGTTGCTCTGGCCAACAATTGGTGACCCAAACAAATACCAAACACGGGAGTCTTGCCTTCTTTCATGACACGCTCCAATCTTGCAACAGCGTCGGTCATAACCTGAGGGTCACCGGGACCGTTCGAAATGAACAAACCGTCATACTCCTCGGTGGTGAAGTCGTAGTCCCAAGGAACGACCTTCAACTCAACACCTCTGGCGACAAAACAACGAATTTGGTTGTACTTCATACCAACATCCACGGCAACAATGCGAATGGTCTTGCCGTTTTTGTCGGTTCTAATGTTCGACTTCGGCGTGTACAAAACAGGTTCTTTTGTGGAAACCTTAGCAACCAAATTTTTGACGTTGGGATCATCCCATTCAGGTACGTCAAAGTATTGTTGCCAATCTTGTTGACCAAGGACATCGTCGTGGGATGTGGACGCTTTTTGGACCGCAAGTCTACCCAAAGTAGAACCATTGTCTCTCAACTTTTTGGTCAAAGATCTGGTGTCAACACCGTAAATGGCAGGAATTCCTTCTTTCTGCAACCACTGGCCCAACGAAGACTTGGCCAAGAAATGAGAGTACTCTTCGGTGTAGTGCGCAACGACCAAACCAGCAATATGGATGCGGTTCGACTCGAAGTATTTAGGCAACTCCTCAACAATGTCACACTTCAAGTCTCTGTCAGGAACACCATAGTTTCCAACAAGTGGGTAGGTGATGACCAAGATTTGGCCTTCGTAAGATGGGTCAGTGATGGACTCGGGGTAGCCAACCATACCAGTTTGAAAAACAACTTCACCTGCAGCCGATACTGGAGCACCAAAAGAGTAACCTTGCAAGGCTTGACCATCTCTGGTCTCTAAGGTCATCAAACGGTCACCCGTAGACTCCATTGGGGGAGAAATTGGAGCAGACAACGAAGCCATCTTTAAGCGTTCTCTTGTTGCAAGTTTGAAAAGAAAAGAGGGGGGTAGATTTCTCAAACTTTACCTAGTTGAATCGAGCAAGTTTGCAAAAAATTGGGGGATGATTTAAGCAAAACTTGTATTTGGGAACGATGCACAACAGAGCTGAAATTAGTTAGTATTGATGCGATTCGATGATAAGAAAGCGTCCGAAGCAAAGAAAAAAATTATGTGATTCTTGCATAAACTGCCTAGATGCCCCTGCCCGAGTCCGTGCCCCCGTTGCCGTTATTCTGCAGTGCGAGCATCGCCAGAGATCCGGATTTTAGCAACGCGCTGCAGAAACATGTAAACCTCAATGCACAATTTCAGGCTGTGAATCGCAGAAGGCACGGATATAAGGTGGAGAAATCCGATCGATCAAAGGCCGATTTCTTAGTTGTTGAGAACTAGCACACGAGGCAAATCCTGATAGGCAGTAGGTAGATGAACACAAAAGTGATTCGCGTACGCAAAACAAGAAGGGGCTGCAAAAACGTCAAAAGTATTGAAGATGTGAGTCGACACGACTAAACAGAAAGGGCACACCGGCGCTTAAGACTATCCACTGGCAAAGAGAAGATTCTACGCTGCTTTCAATCATAAGTGACAGGGCAATAAACCCATCGAGGGGTCTTTCGTCGCAAGTCGCCTTTGTGAAAAAGCAAAGATCATCTCTCAACAAATGGCGCAAAAACTGGGGCGGCTAGTCCGATCGATCACAAAGCAAAAAACATACTTCTAAGAAAAAAGACACGTGAAGGGGGAATGTGGCAGTTTTCTATTGCGATCAAAGAACAGCAACTGAGGCGATTGGCTATTGTTGAGAGAGAGGAGAGAAAGAGAAGAAAAAAGGAGAGGAGAAAGAGAGGGAGAAAAATAACCTCTGAAATCGTGGAGGGGTTCATCGGGTGTATTTATACAAGCGAACGGAAAAAAGAAAGTTGAAAATTTCGCGATGAGCGCAGACGACGGGCCCTCGGAAGTCAGCGCTCGCTCCGGTTAACTAGGGCAAAGTCACGTGTCGCGCCAGTTCCGGGGGCAGACGTAATCGCCATTGCATTGACCAACTCCCAAAAAACAACGCGTTTGTCTTGCAGTCTTGCAGCCAAGATGGTGACGAAGGCAACAAAGCAGCGTGTGACTAATGGGCCGGACAAAAAGTGCGCTTGCATCTCGATGGCAAACGGGATGGACGGAGCTCGGGATTTGCGATCACCGTTCGTCTCGCCTTCTCCTTCTTTCTTTGGTTGTAGCATCGGCCATCATAAGAAGCATATACACGTATTGATATCAATATGGATATTTTACGAGGTGTATCGCTTTCAAAGTGCCACCTAGATCTCATGGTGCGAATTAAAATGAGCTCAGCCGGTGTATGCGCAGAAGAGTCAACACCCCAGGGTGTACGGAGGTCTTACCCTCGAATGCGGGCTGGGGATGAATGGCTTGCACTATGACTCAGTTAACTGGCTAGGCATCTCGTTTTAAGACCAATTAGCTTTGATTTCGGGAAGTTTTGAACTCAAACTTATGAAGTTTTTGAGCCAATTCTGGCCTGTAGAGCCTCTTATGCTGCTGAATCCCAACATGATACGTGCGAGATCCCACTAGATGACTGCGAGATGGCATTGCTCTGCACATAGGCTGGTAAATACTTCAGGCCCGGTGCGGTAGTTTATGACCGACTCGAGTCTCGACCCGTTTCAAGATTGCCCCTAACAAAAGAATCATAAGTCATGAAGGAAAATCTCTAACTTGTGACTTAATACAAAATTCATCTTTTTTTTCATCTTTTTTTTGAAGCGGTGCATGGAATATTTCTTTTTTTCTGGATGTTTCCTTGCTTGGCTCTAAACTCGAAAGCAATTAAATCGCCATCGCGTCCTCGCACTTGGGCCAGTGCCCGAAGCCTTCTAAAGAAAAACAGAGAATGGTTAATACTGTGCTATTGAACTCATGAAATAAGTTAAAAAAAAGAACGATGCGGATCAAATTGCTTATTAGTCTCGTGTCTAAAGGATTCAACTATTATTTATTGACAAGTATATTTTTAATTGATGTTTTAGTGCTTCTCATTTCGAATTCTTCTTAGAAAATACCGAATGCGGAAAAATGAGTAAGAAAGGAGAAGTCACGGGTTCTTGTTTGGTAGTTATGATATAAATAAATATTAGTGATATGATCACGTCTTTTTGTGATTTCTCCCTTCATTTTACCTAATAGATCCACTTCCCAACTCTACCCGTCAACTTTACAAAACGAAGGGCCCCTTCTCATACGTTCATAAAATCTGCTTGCCCTCACTATAGTCAACCCTTGTCAAAAATACCCCAGAAAAAGCGCGCCAAAATCATGCAAAAAATGCAATTAAATTTGCACAGATCTGTACGGATATCTAAAGGAGTTGGCAGGAATCCCAAGACATGACTCTAAAAGGGCTGATTTCAAAATGAAATCTTATTTAAAAATTTCAGTTGCAAGCTTGCCCATTATTATTCTTTTTTGTTAGTCATTGTTGGTATGTAAAGGTACCCATTCGCGGGTCATGTGGTTGAGGGGGGAGGGGGGGAAGGCGTAGCCCACAAACCTATTGTGGGTTATAATTAAACGGTAAAGATGCTAGGCCATGTATTCAGGCCCGTATCCTTATATCAAGGAATCCAAACCAACAATTTGTGACTAAGAGGACCTGTTAGTTACAGACATGTGACCAAGGCATCTGAGGAATTTGCTTCCAGGAAATAAATGGATAGTGCGTAGTAACCGGATTACCAGGTTAAGAGTTGAGTCGGTTATTAGAGGTCAGCTCTCCTTCACACCAGCATTTGTTCTTTCGTGGGGGGCTTCCTGGAAGGTTGAAATCCTTCCAATGAATCAGAGTTTTTCGTTCCATATGCAGTCATACGTCTCTAGGCAATCCCATTGGTCAAGATGCTACGTAGATGTAAGCGGCAGCTGAAGTGTTCCGCAGACAGGCCATTTTGAAGATAATACGGCTCTGTAGTGAAGTACAGACACCGGGCCGCAACACTCCCCTGAAGGTCAAAGTCCCTGGCGTGCATTATCGATGCTGTTTCTCAAAGGCCACCTTGTTCTTTGCTCTGTTAGATGTATCAGCTAGGAAACCACCATGGAACTCAAAGCGTGGGGATTTACATCCTCACCGCCGTTAGCCATTTAAGAATTCATGCCCAACTTATCTGTCATGTTGAGAAGTTAAACCCACTCGGGAAGTAGGTTCGATAACCAAGACAGGGTCGGCACACTTGTCACAAAGTGTGACCATTTGAATGCTAGCAACGGGACAGCGAGCGAAGGGATTTGCATGATACTCCAACATGCTGGGATACCACTAGAAGTGATCAATATCCAGACAAGGATCTATATTAAGGACATGCTTAAGAATCACTAGGGATAACCTTGATACTGATGTCAATTTGTAGAATGTTTTGCCTCCATACTAGAAAGACACTTGGGATAGTCTTCATTTTCATGCGGGTATTCTTCTTAATGTGAGCAAATAGAATAGAGTACCTCCAGAATGATACCAATACTATCAAATCTTCTTGTATTAGCTGTTATAAACGGCCTTCCAGTTCCAATCATTTGCATGGTTCCTCTCTTGACAAGTTGGCTCGATGACTAGCTATTGTAAAGAGCCAGAGAGTTCCCAAGGCAGTCGTCGCTCTAATATTCGAGATCAATGAGCTCAATTCAAAGGAGTACAATGAACATCATGAGATCAATCGATGGCCATCCATCCTTTTGTGATACCAAGACATTAGTGAATTAGTAATTTCACCAAAGACAAGTAGTCACAATTAAGTTCACCAGATCGATCGATGGCCATTCATCCTTTTGTGATACCAAGACATTAGTGAGTTAGTAATTTCACCACAGACAAGTAGTCACAATTCTTCTCCAACAATTCCTCCAAGAGCTATCCTTCCCAAGAGTAGTCAAGATATTTCAAAGGTATCAGTAATTCCATTATCAGAGTTCCAAACTTCCGAACAGGGGTATTAGTGTGTTCTGTTAAACGGAGTAAAGTCGAGTTATCTAACACCTCAGCATACATTCATCCTTTTGACTTTCATCAAGACAACACGAGTCTAATGAACTTCTCCCAAGGTAAATGATACCATGTAAGTCCGGTAGTTCAAGACTTATTTCATCATATCCACGGACAGAGGCGCGGTGTTTTGATGTTTCGAAACTCAATTTTACTTTTTTTCGAAAAGCATAGAGGACTCGTCTTCAATCTGTAACTTCCAAATCTCAACCACGAACGCAAGAGATTCTGTTCATATTGAAATGGTACACAACGGCATGGTTTGATATATTGTAGGTCAACAAATCAATATTTTCCATTTAGCCATCCACTTATTGTTTATATCAATCTGCGTAACATCAGCCAAACAGCTGGAAACCCCTCTTTCACCAAGTCCAGGGTGAGCCACAGACACGACAGTGTTCAACATCACAAGCAAAGACATGAATTGAAGAGATCGGTAAACAATCTTGAGCCTCCTGAATTCATAAAAATTCACCTGAATTTAGCATTTATCATCAAACATAAACAATTCCATCCACAAGCTTTAGTGGGAGTATTTATCACTATGTTATCGGCATAAATGTTTAAATGCATTTCTCCTCTGAGGAAGGTTATGTGGACCAGCATCAGGAAAAGAGTCATCAACCAGCTCAGCATCAAAGTCTATTGGACTCGGAATAACTGGGAGTCATCCGGTTGACACAAACTCGAGTCTCCAAGAAAAGAACATCTGGGTATCTATCGAGTTTACCGCGCAATGGGAAACTCCCCTGACATTGATCACAGTCATCTCTGCCCTCGAGATACTCTAGCCAACTTTCAATAGTTGGCTGTGTACCTCGGAGTGCTGGCATCTCTTTTGATTTAGACGCCTGCTTGAATCTGAAGGTATTCCCGAATTGTTCCCATAACTTTGGCTGTAAAACTATGAGTTTCCTTGAACCTATTGAGTTCTAAGCGCCGGTAGATTACCGATGTCCTTCGTATCGTCCGGTCGTTGGACTTCAAGTCTCATACGTCGCCGAGTCCTAAGGAATTGACTGACGTAGAAGAGAAACTTATCGACGTCGGGTGATGCGTTGTTGACGGAGCCGATGACTCTGCGTGGAAAAGGGCGGTTGGAAAGTCCCGAAGCGCACCATATCGTTTTCGAAACTTGGCAAGCAAAGTAGATATGTTGCGCTCGCAGCGTTTGTTTAGCGTCCAGCTCGAACGGTGACGGACAAAGGGGACAGCATGTTGTGTTTGCAAAGTATTTGATATGATTTCCGAGGTGGAATAGGTGAAGCCAATTCAAACCTCAATCCTAATACAAATTTGCCCATGTGCAGGTCTGCAATGGTCGACACGCCACTGGGTCAACTATAGGCACAGCCGCCGGCACCCCAAAGATACTAGTTCTATCAGAAAGTATATCAAGTCTAGATAAATTCGCCCCACTAAATTTTCAAGAAAAGCCAAGGAGAAAAAAACCACGCCATTCTGTCAACTTCCGGCATGTTTCTGTTGTCCAGGAAGGGCAAATAATCGTTGACTTTAGCTCACAGATTACTCCATATTCCACCCTGTTTCGATTCTGCTTCACCCTTTAATTCACAATGAGCCCCCAAAAGCACGAAATAAACCATCCATCTTCTTATGGAATACCATCTTTCAACCCCTTTCTAGTCGAAGCCTGCCTCGTCACGTGCCCACCCACCGTCTAATTTCTCGCACGGCTCTGCGTGTCTCACAGTCTCACCATCTCAGGTCGTATTTTCTCACCTCAGTATAAGGCAATATCTCATCAAAGACACATAATACTCGATAGTTCGGATACTTTGGACACTTTTCTGAAAGAGAAAAAAAGGGCCACGTCAAGGTTCGGCCATCCTGGTTCCTGCACTCCACCACAAATTGCCGGCGGCCTCTTCTACCACATACATTCGTTGAGACTCGAATTAGCCGGTTTCAAGCCAGGTACATCTCGAAGACAATGGCGGTTTTCGGTAATTTTCGTAAACGGCTTCGAAGAAAAGCTCACTCCTTATTTCCCCAGGACCGGTCTCACGGCACAGCGGTGCGGGATTGGATCCATCGAATGACCCAGACTCTTCATCCATATATAATCAAGGTGATCCCGAATTTCCGCGCCGCCCACTACACGTATATACTCTTCATGGCGTTCTTGACCTCGGTGATTGTGTTCCCGATCTCCAGCTTTCGGTACATTGACATTCTTTTCCTTATGAGCGGAGCCTCGACTCAGGCAGGCCTCAATACAGTGAATCTCAATGAACTCCGGCTTTCGCAGCAAATAATCGTGTATATCACCACAACATTGACCACGCCGATCTTCATCCATGGCCTGCTTTTGTTTATCCGTCTCTACTGGTTCGAGCGGTACTTCGATAACATCAAGGAACTGTCGAAAATGAACTTTAAAATGAGACGGAACGCCACTCTCGCGGCCCGAACGCGGTCCAACGATCTCACCGCGGCAAACACCTTGAACAACACAATTAACCGCCCTCGCGCGAGGTCCACCGCAGACCAGCTAGGCCGTCCCGTCGAAATGGACCACTTTTCGGGCGCCCGTGCTGTTAATTTCGGGAATCTGCCCGGTCCAAAACATAAAAAGGATTGTTCTGAAAAAGTTGGCGATGATGACGGCTCGGGATTAGACCCGTTGGCCGGCAATGAGACCAATTTGAATTCGGAACTTTCGTCTTCCACCCACCTGAAGGAACGAAGTAGTACAATCGAAGGAGACAATGGATACAAAGGCGAAGCTGAGTTCGGAGACCTGGGCCAGACGATGTATCCCGAACCAAGCGACGTAGAGAACGTGATAGACGAAATTCCGGTGAAGTTTGGATCAATTGCCGGTGAAAAAGGTGAGATTAGTGAAAATGATGGAAATGACCCTGCTGATCTTTCTCCTGGTCTTCCAAATGGCCACGGGCCCTCACTTGATGGTATCAAGTTTGCCGAATTGCCCAAGCCGTCGAAACGGACCCAGGAAGTCGACCCTTCTGACATGTTCAAGTCGATTGCGCTTCTCCAGAAGAACAAACGGAGGGATAGTGGACTCGATGGCGATGTGTTGGTGATCAAGTCACCCAATGAGATCGAGCGAGATTTGAACACGCCAATTTTCACAACAAAAACCCACCACTTACATTTCTCGTCCCCGTCGGCGTCGGGTAAATCCCGCAAGAAATGGCGTATGAGTCGTATCAATAAGGGTAAAACACGCTGGGACGCGTTGAAAAAGACAATTTCCAACAGTTCTTCCGCGGTACGCCGGAGACAAATAGAATTGATGGGTACAGAAAAGGAAATTGGAAATGGAACTAGGCAAGAAAGCGGTGACGAGAATCCTTCCATTGATAGTGAATCGTTGGTAATGACCGATGGAGATCTTGAGGCCGACGAAAGTGCCGAAGAAACGTCGATAAACACTGGTATAGACGAAGGTGATACGAGTATTCACTCCTACAATTTCACAGATGACGACCACGCCGTCTTGGATACCGACGACGAAGGCCCATGGGCCAGAAGAGAGAAAGAGAATATTGGCCCGAAGAAATCGCTTTTCAGAGATTCGTATGAGGGCGACCGCAAGACGAAATTCGCACAAGAGCCCACGATCGACCGCCAGAAACGACAACTGTACCCTCGGAGAAGCCGCCGTCTGTTGAGGAAATGGCGAACGCCCATAGTGTCGAAGCTAACTTCGCGCACAACAACAGACCAGAGCCGTGGGTACGAAAATGGCGAATATGACGATGAAAATGAGAGTGGAGACGACGAAGAAGAAGACGACGAGGAGGAAAGTGCGTACTTGGCGAATGGAACGCCCCTCGCCAAAGTCATGAGCACCAACTATCTTTCCTGGACACCGACGATCGGAAGAAACTCGACGTTTGTTCATTTGACCGAGGAACAAAAGGAAGAGCTTGGCGGGGTAGAGTACCGTGCCATCAAACTTCTTATAAAGATCATCGTCTTTTATTATGTGGGGTTCCATGTGATTGCCTTTTGTTGTTACGTGGCGTTCATTAAAATAGCATCTGGGTACGCGCAAGAAATGCGAGACTTTGGGATCTCGCCGACTTGGTGGGGTTTCTTCACGGCGCAGTCGGTCTTCAACGATTTGGGCTTGACGTTGACGCCCAACTCAATGTATTCATACAGTCGAAACGTGTACATCTTGGTGATTTCCAGTTTTTTCATTGTCATTGGCAACACCGGGTTCCCGATCTTTCTTCGGTTCATCATCTGGGTCATGTTCAAAACGGCAAAGCCACTCTCCTTATATAAAGAGTCGCTTGGCTTTTTGCTCGACCACCCGCGTCGATGTTTTACGTTACTTTTCCCGTCGATTCCTACATGGTGGCTCTTCTTTATTTTGGTCGTGCTTAATGCTACCGACCTTGTGTTATTTATTATCCTCGACTTGAAAAGTAAGTATCTCCAGTCGATTCCTGTGGGGTATCGAATTTTGGACGGGCTTTTCCAGGCATTTAGTACACGGACCGCCGGGTTCTCCGTGATCGACTTATCCCAGCTCCACCCTGCAGTCCAGGTCAGCTATATGATCATGATGTACATTTCCGTTCTTCCTCTAGCGATCTCCATTCGACGCACCAATGTTTATGAGGAGCAGTCCTTGGGAGTTTATCTCAAAGGCGACGATGTGGCTCAGGATATAGAAAGCACTCCGAAGTCGTTTGTGGGCACTCATTTGCGAAACCAGTTGTCGTTTGACTTGTGGTTTATTTTCCTTGGCCTCTTTATTATCTGCATAGCCGAGGGCGGCAAAATTGAAAACGGCGACTTGCGGTTCACGGTGTTCACCATTCTTTTCGAGATCATCAGTGCTTACGGTACCGTGGGGCTTTCGTTAGGGTACCCGGGAGTGGACCAGTCGCTTTCATACAGATTCACCACGCTCTCAAAATTGGTCATTATCGCCATGATGATCCGAGGCCGCCACAGAGGCCTTCCTTACTCGTTAGACCGTGCTATCATGTTGCCTGATGCCGACATGCACAAACGTGATATTGTCCAGGCGACACACGCGTCGCAGCGCGCAGGGACAATCAGCGTGGAACCCACCACTACGTCCTTTAATGATGTTTCTAGTGCGGGTGTGACAGAAAGACTCCGCAAAACAATCTCTAGGAAGGCAAGAGAATACCGTCGTCACTCGTTGTTTCCGGCGCCGACCAGGCTTCCTGAAGATATGTATGAGATGGGGACCATGGATAGTAGAAAGTAATTGCGCCAGCAATTATGCATTCACCTTCGTTCCTGGCTTATCAAGATGTGGTCACGTCATCAACTGAGCACGACTTGAGAGAATACAATGGTTTATGAGTCTGTACCTTTAATGTGTGAGAAAGTATGGCTTGTTTTCTCAGTGAGAGACCACCCAAGACGTTCAAATATTTATTGCAAAGCTCAGAAATAAATTTCAGGAGCTGATGTATCTCCTTGATGAATTGGAGTGATTCTGTTTTCTTTATAGTGGGATTGCCCAGGTTTAAATGCATAACTGACATTCGAAGCGTCTATTTATCAGAATGCACCGAAATGACAAAACCTCAAAACTTTTACCAGACGTAAAAGCCTATCTCTAGCGAAGCGAGAAGAATCGCCTTGACCATTAGGTGGAGGTAAACTCTATCTCTAGTGAAGCGAGAGGAATTGCCTTGACCATCAGGAGAATTGATCAATATCGAAAAGTGGAACTTAATACTCCCCGTCTTCTTTTGTTCACCCAGCCTAATGCCAAAACGATTGAACGTGTAGACGTAATTTTCAAGCTTCGGTTTCGGTTGGCGTCACGGGTCTTCCATCCTTCTATCCGATTCTAGTAGGCAATATCTGACAATTGTGTATGGATCACTGATCTTCAAGTGCATCAGTTTGGTGTTCTCATCAACAGAGTTGGGAAAGCCAACGTTTGATACACAAAAATCACCGATGTGGTCTTCGAGCGTAAGTATCAGTGAAGCTTTACCAGCGTTAGCAGTGTGAGACTATAAGCTTGACTAATGGATATGTTTCCTTTGAATAATGCCTGATCTACTCAAACCGCCAAACTGGGTCAAGCAGCCACAATTCATCAAGCAATCACTTTTTACGGGAATCACAACCTGAATTTCTCCTCAAAAAAAGCTTACATTCAACGATCCCAAAATACGTAGTGGTAAAATACGGCATGTTGGGGAAGTTTGGCCAAATCAGGCTTTTGAGGATTTGTCATTAGTTCGAGGTTCAGATAAGATATGCCTAAGGTACTTGATGATGAAGAAATGGGAAAATTATGATGGCGTCCCAAGAAAACGCTAGAGAATATCTGAAAGTCAGGAAGAGTTAGTAAAATAACTTAGATACTATCGCGTTTCATCGTGAAACAATATTATTCGTGCACGTGGGCTAGTCATATTACTTTGTAAGATATATCACGAAGACTTTGCTGGCAAGATTGCGCTACAGATTTGCACAACAGATGTCGTTTGATGTGTACTCATTGCCCCATTGCCTCCCTTCTGGAACGCTGATTGAATCGTCGGGAATGATTAGGAAAATTTTTGGGGACACTGGAATTCCATGATCATACTGAAAAAAGCCCAAAGAAGACAACCTAGGGAAGCGGGGAAGCAAGGGACATGTTTAGATTATACCATACGTAACTTGACTAATTTGTAAAATACACGGCAATTCAACCAGCTTTTCAGCCAGGGAAATGACACAAGTGTGCTGATTAGAGCACATGTAATATCCGAGGAGAGGGCCATTGGTCGGTAACTTGATCTGGGAGCGCATCTGGGATCACATTCCTGCGATCACATTCCAGCTAAAACTACCATTTTTTGACTATTCTGGGTTTCTTAAATTAGGGATAAGAGATGTAGATTTTGCGAGACATTGGTTTCTGCGTTTATTTTCATTACTTGAACTATCGTAAAACTGTCTAATTCGAAGTGTGCCAGCCTTTTCTTGCCTGCCTGAGTGAAACATGAGAGACCGTATCAGTTTGCCAGGATGAGAGTTTGCCAGGATGAGAGTTTGCCAAAGTAAAGCTAGGAGATTGTTTGATAGCCGATAAGACTTCTATGGGCTTATAGAAAAGAAACTCTCTCGTGCCCTTCTAAAAAGAATTAACGTGGAACTTAACTATGATAGTTGATCACACAGTGAAGCCCCGCTAATTGGATCCCCCGCTAGTTGGATCCCCCGCTACTTGGTTCAATGCCTCGTTTCAACAATTCTGGCTTGAAAGATTAGACGTTTTATCTCCCTAAAAAACATTCCGAAATGCACTATATCTCGTAAAGTGTTTTTTCGGCCGGCAATTCATCATCATTAATTATCACCAATATGGGCGATTTTAGTCCATGGAATTCTCATTTTGATTGAGACTTGTCATAGAACACGAGAAAATAAACACTCGCGCGAGATGAGAAGATCTCCTTTCTCTCCGTGGAAACCGGAATTTCTGGTCCCAGATAATTATTGGATGCATTGTTATTAAATAATAAGACGTATTTTTACTATAACTTTCGAAGTATATAACTTCCACTCGCTTGAAATCAACTAAGAAAAAAAAACTCCTCGCTTCATGTAAAATATTCGTCTAGGTGGATCCCTCGCAACATGGCTCAAATATGCGCGCAAAAAATGTATTTAGCCAACGGGACTTCCCTGTGTAGCCTGTTATTGACAGGCCGGCAGTGCTGGCAAGATTCATAGCGTCACAAGATTTCTCAAGTGCTTTATGAGAAACGATCACAATTGAAGTAGTTTCTGAGTCACGTGCCCGATGGCCAGGTGTGGTTGCCTTTTTCATGAAAATGTCGCGGCCTGCATACAAGCAACCAACCTCCTCAAGCGAAGAGCATCGGTGCGACTATAGTAAAAAAAAGACTATCATCAAGAATTGATATCGATCCATTAACACACAAAAGTCGGCATAACTCCCAAGAAAAGCCAAATCAAAACTTTAAAACACTCCGAATTTATAAATCAAAAGATTTCAACATGATTAGACGACAAGCCAGAGAACGAAGAGAGTACTTATACAAGAAGGCGTTGGAATTGCAGGAAACTGCACAGCTTGAGAAAAGACAGAAATTGAAAGCAGCATTGGCATCTGGAAAACCGCTTTCCAAAGAACTCAGTGAAGATGTGGGGCTCCATAAAGATTTTCGTTACGATGAAAGCGAACAGGTCGATATCGATGACGAATACCTGGGGTTATCTGGAGTTAGTGATCCTCGTATAATCGTCACCACCTCGCGAAACCCGTCAGTGCGGTTACTACAGTTTTCCAAGGAAATTAAGTTGATGTTTCCGAACTCCATGAAACTAAATCGAGGAAATTACGTGATTCCCGAGCTTGTGAAATCGTGTGCGAAAGCCGCCATCAACGATTTGATCGTTCTTCATGAACACAGAGGCGTTCCCACGTCCTTGACCGTATCTCATTTTCCTCACGGTCCATCAGCCATTTTCACTTTACACAATGTAAAATTAAGGCACGACCTTCCCAATATGGGCAATATTTCCGAGGTATATCCCCACTTGATCTTTGAGAATTTCTCCACTTCTTTAGGCCAGCGTGTTGTTAAAATCCTCAAGCACTTGTTTCCTCCTGGGGCCAAGAAAGACAGCTCCAGAGTCATCACTTTCATCAACAATGAGGACTTTATAAGCGTCAGGCACCATGTGTATATCCAAACCAAAGACGGAGTCGAGCTTAGTGAGGTGGGTCCTCGTTTTGAAATGAGGCTTTTCGAGTTGAGGTTGGGTTTGATAGATAATAAGGATGCCGACATCGAATGGAAGGTGAAGAGATTCATAAGAACGGCAAACAGAAAGAACTATTTGGCCCAGTAGTAGTGTCATCTTTAATCACCGCATATTTTTTACAGTCTCAATCGTAACTAAATATAAAATACAACAGACTTAAGACATACGACATAATCAACACACTTCACAAACAATGCAACTTCTTTGAGCATCAGTATATCTGAAGATTTTACTCGATGTCAGTCCCAATACCATGACCGAGGGAAAAAGCATCTGTAGAAGGGGAAAGTTGGCACGGCCTCTAGCCATTTAAACACTGGGCCGGGAAAACCAAACTTACTCAATTGAGACCAGAGGCACCACCTAGTTGTTTTCAATCTCTGTCGTGCATTGTCTGATGCAATCCCCCACTGAGCTCGACACGAAACTGTCGTTATCTGGCAAGGAGTTTGTAAACAGGGCATTTGAAGCGATGGACTTTCTCTTAGAAAATGGCGCGCGTATGGTAGAAGAGACTGGCTGGAAGATCTCATCTTGTTCTTCAGAATCAGATGATTCGGGGCTGATGAGAAACTTTTTCGATAAGATTTGGTCTTGATCGCTGTGCTTACCGGAACTGCCACCCGGCTTTGAGGCCAGGGTTGAAAGCAGACGGTCTCTGAACTGTTTTGATAATTGAGATGGCGAGTCGGTTGGAGACATGACTGGTTGTGGGGTTTTTCGGGGAAACTTAGTACTGGAGTCAGCGGCATTTCCAGCGCTGCCGCTGCGAGCGCCACCAGAACTGTATCCGTTTGACGTGACAGAATGGTTTGAAGCCACACTCATTTTGCGTCCAACTGTTGGAAGAACACCGTGACTATAAGCATGCATGAGCGATGGGCGGCGGGAGAACTCATCATTGTTGATCATATCAGCATAAGAGTAAAACGACACTGAAGATCTCGAACTCATCAATTTTGGAGGTGAAACTGGCGACTGTGTTTGCTGAGCTTGAGATTGAAAAGCCTGTTGGTTTCCACTGGAGGTCGGCTGCAGTAAGCTTGGCTGAAAGTTGGTGTTGACAAATGGTGAGTGCTGCTGGTAGTTTAACAGAGACAGGGATGCCAAGTGCGCAGAATCCTTTGGATTGTTGTTGGCATGAGACATGGAGTAAACACTGTTTTTGCGCAGAGGCGTGTATGGTCTTCCCAAGGCCATATTGAGGCCTATTACTGACGAGTTTCTTCTCGAAGAGTAGACCATTTCCACGTTATCTAAATCTGTAGCGGAATCTGAAAGAATCAGGGCGGTTGCGTCTAAGGCCGGCGGAATGAAGTCCTCCTGTTTCACCAGTCCGGCCATATCCTGAACGGAACGCTCAAATATATGTGAGTCGGGCTTTTCCGATAACGAGTCTGTTTCCAGAACAGGAGAGATTCCTGGCGACACCAGCAGCTGCGTCGTCGAGTATTTTTGTGGCAAGGATGATGGAGGAGACCTCATCAGAGGCAGCCTACTTCCGAATGTGGAAGCTGAGTTTGCTGGCGGCGCTGCCACGGCCAGGTTTGGTGGAGATGTTGAGAGCGAAGGCAAAGTTTTGTTCCTTGTTGTTGCGGACGATGTCAGATTAGACGAGCCGATACCAAAGGAAAATAATGACATGCGTCTCTTACCAGAACTGGGCCCCGAGGCTGGGGACCCAGGTTGGCCCGAAGAAGGGGTGGCGGCCGCTGCAGGGCCCGTGGTGCTCGAATCTGTATTTGTGGTTGTGCTATTGTGATGAAGGAATGTCATATTGTGTATTTTTGACTCGGATCAAGGATGTACTATCTGGATGAAAACAACTTTTAATAGTTCGGATGGAAATCGCAAGGTGGCAGGAACGCCAGGAATTGTCTAGATTTAAATATCCAGAAGGGGTATGAAGAAAGGGGGTCAGAGCAAAAGTTAGCCGCCGAGACCAAATCACAATGAATCCGATCAAGGTTCTTCGTAAGTATAAGTGATCAAACCGAGAAAGTACAAGAGATCGGAAAGCAGGGGATACGTTTGAAGTCTCTTGATACAAATTTAGTCCGGATGTGATTCGTTCTATGTGTTAATTTGTTGTTCAATCTCTTCTCTAGGCCTCTAAGATGATTGTGGCTCTCTCTAGTTCGAAAATCTTTGTTCCTTTTTAGTTTTGTCTTGGACAAAAGTTCGGTTCAGTGGGGAATAAAAAAATAGCGGATTCTTCGAAAGCTTCAGTTAACAAAAAATGAGTTGACGGGACCAATTTGTTCTTTCAGTTTCGCTCGCGGTATCAATCGGGATCACGAGGGTAGCGGTAATCTTTACCATTGGATTGAGAGTGCGAGGATTGGAGAGGAGGCTTTGCATGGCCGGCATACAGCGCACACATACAGGCCTGCGTCCCTCATTTTGTGTACATTTCTTTCTTTTGTTTGTCCGATATTGTTAGGTTGATAGGCGTTGCTGGGTTTGACGCGCGCGTCAAGGTCATGTTGGTCATGCATCTACGGGACGGAGAGGCACGGAGATGCACTGGAGAAAAAGGTGGAGTGGGTTCATTTATCAAAAGGGCTACGGGTATTTAAGACATGAGTATGAACGGTAAGTTACGAGAGGAATGAATAATTAATCAGTGAAATGAATCGGAGCGCTCTCACTTTGCCCGACTTATTTAGGCGCCTGGAACGCAACTGGGAAAAGCAATTGCTTGGGAGGAGAGGGTCACGACAAATGCAGGCGAGCGTGGTATGACCTTGGATATGGCCTTGACCCTTGGATCCTTTTACATTGCTTGCTTGTGGAAAGTATGGCAAAAATGTCGTTTCGGTCGTACTATATGATTTGCAGGGTTCAGTACATTCAGAGAATAAAAAGGGCCCACTCATTTGAAATCAATGCGCTATTTGGACTGGGGATTACTAAGGCCCAACCACGGCTATATACACACCAACACCAATACGGAAAAGCTCCACCCACAAGAGACATTGGCGGAAAAAAGTAGGGGCAATCTAATTTGTAAGCTGTGGATATCTCGTCTCTCTCCTTGTGAACCAGAGCAAGGTAACACGCTATAGCCGTCTTCCTGAATATGGTCCAGCAAAATGTCGTACGGTGGAGATGTTACGCAAGCAATCCAAAGCAAAACCAAAAAATACTGATCACGACACTGAGCAATATTGCTGAGGGGGACGGGATACAGTGCGGGGCTGCGTCATTTTGTGCATATAAGCAGGGAGCGTATCTCGATAAAGCTGGTGCGGCGAATTCCGCGTCAAATTAAAGCACTGATGCTTGATGCACGCGAGACTGTTCATCCACAGCACCATCCATCAGAAGCGACTTTTTTCCGATTCTGGTTTACTGTGGAAAAAAGTGTAGATGTTTGCGGACCCCATTTCTCTAATTGGAGGCGGGGCCTTGAGTCTTTGCTTGCGATCCGGTATTCCGTGTCCCGCTTATCTAATTTGCCACGTTTGTTTCACATTCACGGAATTAACACCTGCAATCAAATACGAGTGTGGGTACTCGGTGAAATGTCGCGCATAAAATGTCGTCGCACGACACTGTATAATTCTCCTATTTTTAGACAAACGTACAATGCCGGGTTCGTCGACTTTACATTGCACGATTTTGTGCATTTTTGAGCATGACGGGAATAAGATGATAGAGCCGAGTAAGTGAACACCAGCCAAATATGAGTTTATCTGCTGCTAAAACAGTGAGGTCGCTTAACTCTGCGTGGGCTCATCAGCCATGCGCTTACGGGCTGCATCGCGACAGGCTGCATTGCGACATTATAGAAGTGGGCTTTGCCAATGAGAAGCTCTGAATCCTGGTGGGCCTGCACTCAATGGCGGAAGCGCTACTCAAGCTTTCTTTTCTCAATTGCATCTATGATAAAGTGACATCGATAAATACAGGTGTTTGCAATGTTGGGATGAGAACGGCGCGGTCTAAGATAAAGTGGTGGTCGCGTAACTCGGATTAATTATTTTTGAGTGAGCGTTCGAATTACGAGTTAAAACGACCATTTTTACGTGATATGCTATTTTCACTATGTATAAGGGCTAATAAAGGGCTAGGGTCAGCGGTCAGGAACAAAAAACGATTGTATTTCCGGTTGACTTTGTTTTTTCGAAGCACGGAAAAACGCCTTGTCAAACAAACGTTCGAGTGCACGTTCTTCGTCTCTTGTATAAATGCCGAACTTCTGAAGTTCTTTGATCTCTCCAATCTTGTCCACAAGCTCTGTCCACCGCATATGTGATTCGAAAGGCCCATCGTCGTTGTCTGCTACATCTTCTTATGGCTCTGTGCGTTCTTTGATCAAGAAATCTATCTTCATCTGACTGAGATCAGGTGGAGTGTCTTCACCTTCTGGATTACACTCCTTGAGCGCACACCGATGGGCTATGAAATTGTTCATTAGTAAAAGGACTTTGCGACCATCTGTGCGTTTATAAAACGGCTTAAGCCATTCGATCAGCAACTGCATGTTCACCCAACCCTTTCTATTGCCTCTCCGAATAAATTGATTTGTTAATCTTTCAGCCTCCAGCAAATCTTTAGGGTTCTTCGCTTGTCCGATATAGAATGGAGGAAATCTGTCAGTCGCATCCGCATTGACGCAAAGGGCGATACTGATTCGACTCTTGTCCTTCTTTGGTCCTGGGGGAGACTAGTTGGAATTTCCAGATGTCGCACTACGGCGGTAGTATAAGCCTGTCTCATCGATATTATAGATATCACACCATTCGTAATTGGCTGCGATTTTTCTAATTTCTTTCATTTCTGTGTGAGCAGCACTGGGAACTGTAGTTGCTTCACCATGGAACCTTCTGTGAGATATGAAATGGCGTTTATAAAAGCGCCTGGCCCAGCTCCTGTCAAAATTTGGATTCTTTTCGCTAGGGGTTGCTATTTTCTTCCAAATATCTTTAGCAACGTGAATTGTCTGAGCTATTGATGTTCCAAACTACCTTTCTTCCATACTCAATTGGGATTCGTATAAAACCAGTTCCAACAAAGAACTATTAGCTCTCCTTCGACGCATCTTCTTGGGATCCACCTCGTTACTAGCACCATGGCCCAAAGATTACTGAACTTTGGTCCCAAATAGTCGGACATTGTTGATCTTGCGAGGCGAAACTTATATTTATTATACCGCCCGTCCCAGGCTTCTTTATGGCATGGTTCTGGCTTTTGACTGTCACGCCACTTGCATACCTCAGCACGCATTTCATTAGTGACTCTATTTTTCATTTTGGACCAGATGAAATGATCATTTTCAGCGACTGTGGAAGGAATTTTGCTACTTCAAATAATGGAATTTTGAAACGAGACGCGATATATCGAGGACGCGTCCAATGTTTTTATTAGAAGAATATCCTCGCAACGTGGCAGGGAATCCAGAAGGTTCCAGGCCGTGTTGATTATCCGTTATTGAAATAATACCAGCCTAGATTACCCCACGGTTGACCTGCACATACACTGTACGAATTACAATTTCATTTTAGTATAGGGCTTCGAGATTATTTTCTGGCTCACGTCCGGATTACGAGCTAAAATTTACCGCTTTTAACTATTGCGGTACGGGTTTTTGCCAAGCGCACGACCATCCGAATAATGCGATGTCCGATTTACGCGATCTTCACTGTAGATAAGTCCGGTCCAGTCTAAGATTAGACCAGTCCTTTTTCAGAAAGCTTCCACAGACATATGTTCGTTTGAACTGATGCTTGGATTTCTGGAAGAAGACTCACCACCAGACTTAGTGAGAGTTATCAGTGAAGTATGTTAGAGTTCACAATATAAGAAATCTTGCTTAGAAGAGACGGTTGTTACTCTGACACAAAATATTAGAATAGAGATAGGACGTCACTTGGCTTACGCACTGAACATCTAAAAGAAGATTTGTGATTGGCCAATATGGATACAGCATGTTAGATGACGATATGTACAACAATAGTCATGCACACTCCACACTCCGTGACGTGCAAAAGTTGTTTGCAAAAGTCTTGACATTTAACTTTCACGCATTTGAGCTCAAACCACATCCCACGCGTGTGGGCATAGACTTCTCTCAAAACATCGAAGTCGGGACCATGTACAACAATTCTTGTTGACTCCTACACAAATGCACATTGACCTTCTGTGTATTCTGCAGACCTTTCTTAGCCCCGTTTTGAGCCTCACAGAAGGGTTTGCTTAATATTGCCGACTAACCCAAAGGAGAAAGATGCAGTCTAAGGCAAAAGTGGCTCTTTTTCTAAAGACTTAACCTTTCCACGCCATAAAGAAACTGTTGAAGAAAGTGGATAAATGTGTTGCTCTGGCGTATGACTTCTGAAAAGGAGCTCGATCAATAAGTTGAAAACTCACAAGTGACTGATTTCACGGTGAGATGTTTCATGTTAAGAAGCTGGCTTCAAGGATGAATTATACTCAACACTTGAATGAATCAGATGCGCGGACCTTTGCTGTGGATCTCGATGAATGTTTATTTCATTGTTAGACAAGAAATTAAGAAAATGACAAGCACGTGAAACGAACTTGTGATGTAAATGTTTAAAAGCTTTCCACGATGGTGAATTTTATGTGTGCGAAACACCGAGTAAGTATAGAGAAAGTAGCCCACGAAGCCGCTGTGATTATTTGCGAGCAAAGTGGGAGAACCCTCGGTTAATCAGTGAAAGGATCTTCCTCGTACAAAGTATAATTTCTAAATCCATTTCGATGGTATTCACAATGACGACGAGACTGATCTTCTTATGGGTCGCATCAGGACTAGTCGAACGTGACAGGTTTTGACATTCGTTACAAAATACAAAGTTTAAGCTGGGAATTGTGAACAGGTGACCGCAGTTGAGTGCATAAATGTCCAGGGATGGGCCTTGCGGCCATTCATCATCTTCAAGGGCAAGAAATTTAACCGATCCTGGTTCTATTTGCGAAAACTGGGGCTTAAGTGTAAGTGAAAATGAATGGACGTTAAATAGAATTTCAGCATCTTGGCCTGAGAAAGCTTTTGTTCCACAAAAATAACTCGGACAAAAGGAACGTATCGGCTTTTGACTCCTAACCGAAAGGAAAATCATTTGGCCATTGAGGGTGACCGCACTTGTATTTAAACCTTTCACTGAAAACAGAATATCTCCAATCCACATGCCTTCTCCTTCATCAAGTTGGTTCCAGCATCCACATTCAGTAATCTTTACGCATTCAGACACGGTGAATGCGGAAAATGTTGAGTAAATCATCTGAATGACGTCAATCTCGATGAATCTCTTGCAAAAAATGTGATTTTCTGTTCTGTCCATAAAAATAGGACTTTTTTTGCCAAGCGCTAATATCTTCAGGCTGACAAAGGTTGACCTTTTTGTTTTCTCGAAAGCGCTGGACGTGTCAATTGGGTCTGGACCATATTGGCTGCCAATCGCCAAGCTTGGGGGAGTAAGTTTTTCTTGAGCCTTTGTTTCAAGGCCATATCATTTTGAAAGACACTTCGACTTCAAGGCAATCTAGGCATTTTTCTTTGTTTGTGAGTGCCTGAATCCCGGGATTCTTCTCACATGGACCTTCCTATTTCAATGACGTTTGGTTTCGATAAGAAAGTTTGAAAACCTCAGAAATGGCAATGGCTGAAATCACAGTCTAATTATTTTCGGGCATTGTAAAAGAAAAGAAAGTCACGTCTTTTTTTCCGAAAAGACAGAAAATGGCTTCTCATTGATCGGGCTAAAACTGGAGAGTCACCGCACCTATCAGGTTACACAATGTATTACTGACAATTCAGTTATTTCTCCAACAGCAGAAAATCTCTCTTGAATACTAAGAATTACACAGAAAGATTCAGATCGACCCCCAGCGGTGGTGGTAGACCTGGTAGAGTCAAGAGAAAGAACCAAGGGAAGGCCAAGGCCACTGGAGAGGCGGACGAGTAATTTTCAGATACATAAGTTCATTTCTTTCTCCTTCCTCTAATAGAAAGCTTGGCGAGCTTTCCAAGAATTCATTCTTTAGACCATGGCGTGACAATTTGGGATTCTGAAAATTGTTCTTCAAATGAAATCAGGGACTAATTTGTTTTCGAGACAGTTTCGGCACGATATGTTATTTGGTTATACAGGTAAAACTTGTTAATAAATATACTCCATAAAAAAGATTCTATATTGTGGAAAATGTTGAGATACATGAGACCGAGGAAGCATGTGAAACGTGACCTAGGTCTCCGCACCTCTTTGAAATATATAAAGGAACCCTGCGCCTCTTCCTTATGAAACCCCTTTTGTAATGCAAGGGTGTTATTGTTATTCTATAGTTTATACTTAATCTATCCAAACGTTATCGATATCAGAAGTCTAGACTAAGAGTGAGACTTCCTTCTTATAGGTTCCTACACCAGATGTTCTACAGCTTAAGATCTTTAGGTCGTGGCTAGCACAGATATCTTGGATGGTACAGTCAACTCTCACGGGTTCGTACTTCCACGAATTCGGATTTCGCGCGATTTGGTATGACGCATATCTATGCAGAAATTTATGCATGATTTGGTTGATTTACTATGTAGATATCTTGCTAGATTTCGTACACTCCTGATTTTGGATTTGGGACGGGCTAGACTCAATTCCCAAATCGTAGAAATCGAGAATATAGACGTTTTTTGAGGTTCTAAGGCCCGAGCACGATTGTAGAAGCTAAAACGAGGCGAATCGCAACGTTAATTCGTCATTTCTTGGCCGAGATTGTCGAGTACGGAACGGAAATATGGAGGCGAGCTGCTCAAGATATCGCAAAATTGAGGTCACTCATGGA
>JAKTYA010000256.1:0-31387 GCA_030561745.1 Metschnikowia gelsemii
TCAAAGTAAGTTTGAGCTTGTGGATTTCCAGCGATCAATTGAATACCTCTATACGTCCATTGATGTTTCCGGTGTCTCCCGGCCAACTTCGCCAGACATGCCGAACATAGTTCCGTAGCTTTAGTCGATGCTTTTGATGAACCAACCCAAACAATTTATTTAACTTAGTGCTCTGTTGCCGAAACTATAAAAATCCAATTTTATTTATTAAAGTCTTTGTAGAAGTACTCCGGAAGAGCGTAATAGTAGTGTGAGTAGGCCGACGAAACATAGACGTAACAAGGGAAGACAAATTACCGTGGGTGTTATTTTCCAAAAGAAAGACTGGTTGGAGACTTGAGAGTGAGAAGAATGATGTGTGATATCGAAACCAACACCCTTTTCTCAGCATGTGGAAATATGACTAGGCTCTATAGCTACGAATCAAGGAAATTGAAACGCTGCGAAGAAAGCTTTGCCCGCGAGGTGTTAATTTGTCGGGAGAGATCGAAACATTCGATTCGATGTCAATTGTATCAAAATTCTTCCACAAACTTCCTCAAGCATTTACATCTGGTGCCGTGTATATGTGCGGTCTACGCATTTAACCCCACCTTTAACGCTAAAATCTCCATCCCTAGACACTAGAGGATAAATACCCTCCTTAAAAAGCTCCCAAAAGTGACGTATATAATTAATCCTTCATACGAGATTCTTGTAATTACAATGGTGTTCCGATGAATTGAGCCATTGGCTCTCATGCTTATCATGTGGGTCTTGGGTCTTGGCTTGGACCTCACCGCGGCTTGTCCTTCAGAACGCTTTTCTTAAGAATGGAAGATAAAAAGCAACACCAGACCAGACAAAAAGAAAAGCTCAGCGATACACTTAATCTCAGAATTAATACGTAAGAACTCTTTTTTTACATCTCTAATTGAGCCACTTGATAAGAGTCTTAGCTTGGTATCTTCACGTTTCATCGAGGTCGTGCCAGAACTTAGCCTCCTCACCAAATCTCGGGGTCGCTTTACCCTTAGAGGAAATTCCTCACGCGATTAATTCGCTCGCGCGATCGAAGCAAACTCCAATCCCACCTCCCCCAGAAAAAATAACCGCCAGGTGCAAACATAGCAAGGAATGACAGAATGCTAGAATAACCTGTCTTGGAAAAGTAAGTGGAGCAATTTTAATCACGAAATTCCCTTAGTTGCTCATAGCTAAGGCCCAATTCTTACTCACGTTATCCGAATTTATTTTTGTGTGAACAAGGACTTTGTTGGCCTGGTCCATTTCCTGATGCTGTTTCCTGATAAGCTTAGGTGGTAAGTAGAGTCATCGAATCCAAACGTTCAAATAATCCGATGCAAATTTTACTAGAATGGCTTAGGTTCTGCATCAGATAAAAATCAAATCCGATAAGATGTGTGGGGTCCAGATAAACAAAGTCGTGACCCACCCTCAAGAAGAATGTGTTATCAGATCAGCGGCTTTCAGGCATCAGCGGCTATCAGCAGTAGATCGTCTCCTCGCTCTTTTATTCCAGATCCATCGCGGGTTTCCTTCGACGCCCCAAAAATTAAGCTTCGCACGTCCTTCAGAAGCGGTGTTCACTGTACAACTTCACAACGGTAAACCGGATAGGGGGCGATTGAGAAGTGCCAGGAATTGCCTTACATTCGAAATGGGGATGTTGAGCGGAATGAGCTCTGTCTCAAGAGAATTTATGAATTCAAGAATCTACGACCTTCTATGGTTGACGGAGGTTCACAAACAAAGAAAATACACCGCCATGAAATTGAAGAAGTTGCCAAAGTTGGGACAGATCGACTAGTGTGCACGTTTCGAATCGCATGTGATTTTGCCCCCTGTCAAACTTTGATTCGGTCACCATCTGCGATAACCTCTCACGGACGGCATATACGCTCTACATATCTGCGGCGAAAATTTTGAATCTCCAGCTTTTCCCACTATATAGGGCACGCATCCTGTCTTATTTTTACAGTTGTTCTGATTTTTGAAAATATCTCTTCAACCATCGCTCGACTATAAAATGGAGCAGCTTAACAGCAGGGACGATAAGCCCTATAGTAGGGAAGATAAAGCTTTTGGGCTTCTGGTATATACCACCGACAAGGAGAAAAGCCCGGACACCGACAGCTCGTTGAATCAAGGCGAAGGTGAGCTCAAAAGAACATTTTCTGTATGGTCAGTTCTTGGCATTGGTTTTGGATTGACCAACTCCTGGTTCGGCATTTCCGCCTCACTTATCACGGGAATCCAATCGGGCGGTCCCATGCTTATCATCTATGGAATCATTATCATTGCCAGTATATCTTACTGTATTGGAATCACACTCTCTGAACTTTCCTCGGCAATCCCTTCGGCCGGAGGCCAATATGTATGGACGCGTGTTTTATCCCCAAGAAAGTACTCGGGGTTTTTATCCTACCTTTGTGGCTCATTGGCTTGGGCCGGTTCATTGTTTACAAGTGCATCCATGGCCTTGAGTATAGCTTCGACAATCATGGGATTCTGGAATTTGACGCATCCGGACCATGTGACAAAGTCCTGGGAGTTGTTTGTCGTTTATCAGATTGTCAACGCATTTGTGGTTCTCTTCAACTGCTACGGGAAATTCTTGCCATTCATTGCTAATTATGCCTTGTATATTTCCTTGTTTTCGTATGTTGTGATCACCGTCACTGTGTTAGCATGCGCTAAAGGGAACTACCAAAGCGCGGATTTCGTATTTGTGACATTTGAAAACGGCACTGGATGGAAAAGCGCCGGGATTGCCTTCATTGTTGGATTGATCAACCCCAACTGGAGTTTCTCGTGTCTTGATTCGGCGTCCCACTTGGCCGAGGAAGTCCACAATCCTGAACGTGTGGTGCCAATTGCGATTTTGGGAACTGTCACTATCGGCTTGGTCACCTCGTTGACATATGCCATTTCCATGTTCTTCTCTGTCAGAAACTTGAGTGATATCACTGAGCATGGTACCGGCTTGCCGATTCTTGACATTTACTACCAAGCGTTGAACAACAAAGCTGGTGCCATCTGTTTGGGCACGTTGATTTTACTCACCGCCATTGGCTGCACGATTTCCTCGCACACCTGGCAGGCCAGATTGTGTTGGTCGTTCAGTAGAGACAACGGGTTGCCATACTCCAAATACTTATCGATCGTTGACCCAAACTTGGGTGTGCCTTTGAACGCTCACTTGACCTCCTCTGTGATTGTTGCTATTTTGGGATGCTTATACTTGGCATCGACCACGGCGTTTAACTCGATGGTGGTTGGATGTATCACGTTTCTTTTATTAAGTTACTTGGTGCCAACGGCTTGTTTGTTGTACAGAGGCCGGAACAATATCAAACACGGGTGTTTCTGGCTCGGAAAGTGGGGTTTCTTTGCCAACGTAATGACGATTTCTTGGGCGTTGTTTGCTTTGGGATTCTACTCCCTTCCGTCGTTCATGCCTGTTACTGCAGGCACCATGAATTATGTGTGTGTCGTCTACGCCGTCTATGTCATTCTCGCCTTGGGCTACTGGTTCTTTCCGATCAAGAAATACTCGTGCAGAGCAAATTTTGCTGGTGGTCTTGGCAACAACGAAGAGGAGGAGTTTCCTGATGTGTGTCTCACGCAATTATAATTGTGAGACAGCATTAGATGTCATGAAATATTTATACTAAAACATTAATAGACTTCACATAATAGACTTCATATAATAGACTTCATATAATAGACCTTTAATATTAGACTTTTCATAACAGACTTCACTTATAGGAAATGGCCCTGGCTGACTAGCTTGACATCATAAACCACTGCTAGGACGTCGACAAGCATAGTTAGAGATAACCAGAGCTCGAGATTAGTTATGATAAGGTTAGTATTCTATTTCTTGTGATGTGGCGAAACAACAGCGTTTCAAAGCAAGAAAATTCAATTTTGGTCACTTTCTAGTGGCCTCCGGAGTTATGATGTTTTTTTCAAGAAAAAAAGAAATAGAGATAATTGCGGCCAAAACCAAAAGGCACATAGGATAGAGAAATCCTAAAGGCAAATATGAAGTAGATAGAAGGTAAAAGATAAAAGATAAAAGATATCTACGTGCTAGTAGCAAAACTCCAAACATTGAGTAAAATCATCATGGGGAGTCATCTAAGAAATATGTGAATCTTCTGACACCTCTCTTTCAGCTCTCGCGATCCAGACAAGTTCTTATAAATTCAAACGTTTATCTTTCCATCAGCTATCACATTCGATTACAAGAAACGCCGGCGGGTATCGGCGTGGTCGCCAAAGCAAAAACTGCCCAGCAGCCACAGATCCCCGCCCGACCATAACGATGTACTGTCTATTGTGATGGATTACTTTTGGACAAAGTTGAAGAAGAAAAAGGAGAGGAGAAGTTGTAAGAGGAGATGGGCGAGCGTTAAGTAGTAGGAATTTCTCTCTGTGTGCCGGGTAACCACAGAATTTTCGCACTCTGAATCTTAACACCAAACAATGAGACCTAGCTTTCTAAGTCCAAACATCAGGTCGGCTAAAAACGAAGATTCGGTCAAAAAATTTGGACCAAAGGCGGCGAATCAACGGAATCATTGAAATTTTCTGAATGATGTCATTCTTTTCATCGAAGCCCGCGGGCCAGGCCGCTGCGCCGACAACACTTGGGTCGTCGACGACTAATTTTGCATCGAATCAGCTGAGCCAACCCTTTTCAGGAGGAATATCCAGCAATTCCACGAGTGCAACGAATCCAGGGGGCACAAATGGAACAGTGGGGACCTCTTCTTTAGGTCAGAATCAACTGTCGGGCATGCAATTCACAAAAAACGCCAACCAGCCTCAGTCATTACCCGCCCAGATCACTCCCGACGCCTCGTCGAATCGAATCTTGAAGGATTTATTGGATTCCGCGCAGAACTTACCGAAATTGAAACATGGGAGTATTGCGCCTATAAATTTGACCTTGAATGAATTGCGTAAGGAAACTCAGGAACTCAGGAAGAACGAAAAGTATCATGGGAACCACACAAAAGCGCACTACTTGCTTTCACGAAGCGGCGTCAACGCGTCGGACTTTGAAAATGACTTGAGCTCTTTACCTACTGCTCAGCTGGGTGAAATCGGGTCTGATGGTCATCTTCGTGGCCCACAAATTTCTGCTACCGAGCGAACATCGGAACTTGAACGTGAAGATATAGATAACTACTTGACGGCGAAAAAAGATGAAACTATTTTGAGCGCTATTGAGCAATCGTTAGTTTCTGCGTCTCGAGATTTTGATAAGTTTATCAATCTGAGTATATCTATTGATTGGAAAGTTCGGAAAGACAATTTGAAGAAACAATTAGGGATTCCTGTAAAGTCAAAAATCACAAGCGAAGAGCTTGCGAAGTCATTCACATGGAATAAATCCTTACCCGGTACATATCGCATCTTATCCCCATTGGCCGCCTCTAAAAAACCCACGCATTCCACTAAACAGATCACCAGAGATAAGTTCGAGGGAACCGCTCGAGTGGTGTATAGTCTCAACGAAAGCCGTTTGGACAATAAGGCGTTCCCGATCTGCTTAAGCTTTGAGGAATTGTGCAAGTCAAATGCCGACTCGAAGTCAAAACAAATGGGTGAGATTTGGAGGGTTCTTGCTGATCTCTGCGATGAGAAATTCGCTAAAGTCAACCAAGAACAGCTTTTCTATGAAGCATACCAGAAGATAACGAGCGAGACATCACTCAAAAAGACCATTGTTAAAAACTCTAAGTCATCCTTAGAACAGCAATTCTTCAATTACATGGATGAAATATATACGAAGGATGACAAGAAGCCCGCCGAATTCTTGCCTGCAACCAACATCAACAAAGTCTCTTATTTCATTGACAAGGTTATCACAAAAAACAACGATTCTAAAATGATGGATAAGACTTTGAACTATAACGGGGTACCAATCTGGGCGCTAGTGTTCTACTTGATGAGAAGTGGTCTTTATGCAGAGGCCGTGGAGTTGGCTAGGTCGAATACGGAGGCATTCAACAAATTTGATAAGAACTTTCCTGTGTACTTATCACACTTCGTCAAATCTGGCTGTTTCAATTTGCCGAGCGAGTTGCACGAAAGAATCTCTTCTGACTATAGTCAAACCTTCCAATTTATTAGCGAGGACGCCTCCGGCTTCGATCCATACAAATATGCGGTGTATAAGATCATCGGTAAATGCGACTTGGTGAAGAAAAACTTACCAAGTGCTCTTAACTTGAGTATTGAGGACTGGTTATGGTTCCACTTGCTGATCCTCAACGAATTTGGCTCGACTTCGACATCCGACTTGCTTTACGAAAATTACAGGCTTGACAGCTTGCAGAAGAAAGTTATATCCCTGGGTCCAGGCAGATTTAATGCTTCCTCTAACCATCCAGTCTACGCTAAAACATTGGTCATGCTTGGCTTATACGAGTTAGCAGTTCAGTATGTCTTCGAGAACATAAATGAATGTGATGCTGTACATCTTGCAATTGCTTTGAGTTACTATGGCTTATTGAAAACATCAAAGACCAATACTGACGAGCTAATTGTTATTGAATCTAATGAAGCTTACCAAATCAACTTCACTCGACTCTTGGGGTCGTATACGAGAACATTCAAGATCAGCGATCCGAAGGTTGCGGCGCAATATCTCATTCTCATTTGTGTTTCTAAAGGTGGCAAAAACGATGAGGAGGCATCCAAGTGCCACGAGGCATTACGTGAGCTCATCCTAATCTCCCGAGAATTTGGTCTTTTACTCGGCGATTTGGATCCCGACACGGGGGACAAAATCCCAGGTATTCTCGAACTTCAACGAGCCCTCATAAACCTCCCTGACCTTAAGAGCTTTTACAGGCAAATTACAGAGCTCAGCGCCCAGAGATGCGAAGAGGAAGGAAGGGCATTTGACGCATTGCGTCTTTATCAATTGTGTCAAGAATATGATACGGTAGTGCTGCTCCTCAATAAATTTTTAAGCGAGCTTTTGTCCATGACGGAGTTGGACAAGCCTCTTTTGACCGGAAACACTTACAGAACACCTGAAGGAGAGATCCAACCCGCGGAAACAAGCGAGAATAATCTCATTTTATTGAGCCGGAAATTCAAAGGCGTCTCTGAAAGAAATAGCTTTATTTCCGAAAAAATTTCACCAAAAGAACGAGAGATCATTGACTATTTGTTGCCAATAATTGACATCAGAGAATGCTTTGTAAAGAAAGATTGGCAAGGAGCATTGGACGGGGTAAAAAGTTTGGGCCTTGTCCCGATCATCGACAATGACGATTTTATTGAGATCAGACGTGCCGCCGAGTCATTGAACGGGTATGATATCAAATTGGTCAAGGTCATTCCATTAGTACTTACTATTGTGATGACCAGTATCTCGCAAATCAACTACACCGGTATGACAAGGCAGTTTGGGCTTGGGGGCCAGGAAAGAGCAGAGCTTGATCAGCTAAAGACAATAGCCAAGAATTGCATGGTGTATGCGGGCATGATCCAATACAAAATGCCGCGTGAGACTTATAGTCTCTTAATCAACTTGGAGTCGCAGCTTTAGAACACCACTACCATTGCGTAAGTGCCCAGCCGAAATTAAAAGCTATAAAATCTCTTGAATAGACAGATGTTTTTTATAGAGTTTCAATTGCTAAAGTGTCATTGATATCACACTCTTTTGCTCGTACTTATTAAGGACTAGACTAACCGCGAAGCAAACGCCACTTCCTACGGCACCTAGATTCATAAAAGCAGGACCCGAACTCCATTTAAGTAGTTTACAATAAGGCAAGCCTCGTCTCTCTAGCCTTTCGATTGTCTATCACGTCACATATATTAAACTTATCTCTTAGCCCCGGAAACCATGTCCTACAAAGTGTTGAAACATACAACCAACCCCGCAAATTTGAGGATCAACGTGTATGCATGGGCCCATCTGAGATCTCTGAAAGCACCTTACCTTTACCAGGTTCGCCTATAGTTTAATCCACTTATCTACCAGAAACATATTGTCAAGAAAAGCCATTACTACTATTCGTGAACCCCCTATGACTCATTGTCGATCTCAAGCATAATCTTTCGAGCCGGGAGTTGCTTCACATCTGTGAAAAAATTTAATCGAAGTTTAGTTTGTTGCACTCAGAAGAAAACACCTCCACATTCACTGAAAACCACACTTTTAACCAACGCTCATAGACACTGTGTTCGTCTCGGCAGCGTTAAATGTGCCTCCAAAAGCTTGGCATGTACGGAGTTATACATCTTGATAGATCTCTTGTGCAGCGAGGCTCGGTATCTGCACGATCCGCAGAATTGCGCAGAGGTTAACACTAACAGTTATGCAGCCACACACGCATGCAAGCAGAACATGCACCGAAAAAGAAATAACCACAGTCACCACATGTACTTGCCTCCTTAAATAAACGTCGTTTCCCGCCAATTGATAATATACCATAACTACCCGCTTTGGAATAATTTGAAACAATATGGCTGGAGTCTCTACACAGTCAGTGGCCGGGATAGTTGCTGGGAAAAACCCGCTCGAGTACTCGGCCAGCTCTCCATATACGGTGTTTCTTTTCCAGAGCGTGCTTATCATGTTTTTTTGTCACCTTCTACACTGGCCTTTAAAGAAAATTCAACAGCCGCGTGTGATTGCTGAAGTTCTTACGGGAATCATCTTGGGGCCTACGGTGATGGGCAAGATCCCGGGATTCTCCGAGACGTGTTTTTCCACTGAATCCAAGACCGGGCTCACTTTGGTGGCCAACATCGGGATCATCTTCTTCTTATTTATTGTGGGCTTAGAAGTGGATTTACAGTATATCCGTAAAAACGCCCGTGTGGCACTTTCAGTGGGCTTTATCAATATGGCCATTCCCTTTGCCTTGGGGTGCGGGATCGCCCGGGGCCTTTATAACGAGTATCATGAAGATAAGGCCTCGAGCCCCATTGCGTTTACTACATATATGGTGTTTATTGCCGTGGCTTTGTGTATCACTGCGTTTCCTGTGTTGGCGCGTATTTTAGTCGAGTTAAATTTGATCGGCGACAATGTCGGCACCATTGTCTTGTCGGCGGGGATTATCAACGATTTGGTGGGTTGGATCTTATTGGCGCTTGTGGTCACGCTTGCCAATGCAGATAATGGAATCCATACCTTATACATCTTGCTTCTTACTGCGGCGTGGTTCTTGGTCTTGATGTACCCGGTGAAAATGGCCCTCAATTTCTACCTTAGACGGTTCACCAACGAGTTGGTCACGGGCCAGCCCTCGCAATTCCTGATGGTGATTATTATTGCCATGGTGTTCATCTCGGCTTTCTATACTGATATCATCGGCGTGCACCCGATTTTCGGGGCCTTTATGGTGGGCGTGTTGATTCCTAGAGATAACGGCTACGTAATTAAAATCACAGAGAAGCTCGAAGATTTAGTGCATCTTGTGATGATTCCAATTTATTTCGCCGTGGCGGGCTTAAATGTCAATTTGGGCGACTTGAATCGTGGAATCGATTGGGCGTATGTCGTTGCAGTGATCGCCTTGGCCATGGTGGGCAAGATTGCTGGCGGGTATCTTGCTGCAACCTTGAATGGATTCAGATGGAGAGATTCTTTGGCCGTGGGAGTCTTGATGTCATGTAAAGGAATCGTTGAGATTGTGGTGTTGAATGTCGGCTTGAACGCCAAAATCATTTCCTCCAGAGTATACTCGATATTCATTTTGATGGCGTTGATCACGACGTTCCTGACCACGCCCCTTGCCCTTTGGGTGTACCCCACACACACTAGGCAATCGTCTATCAAGAAGTGGGCCGCAGTGGATAGCGGGTCTGACGAAAAGGATGACCTTTTGACTGAATCAACTACGGAATTGTCCCATGAGAATCTCGACAGATTCACGTTTTCATCAGTCATTCTCCTTTTAAGAAAGATCGATAGCTTGTCAAACCTTCTTTTGCTTTTCAAAGACCTCGAGGACTCTACCACCTATAAGGAAGCAAAGGCCATTCATCTCAGGGACTTCACTTCGAGAACATCGCATTTGCTTGAGGCGTCGTCTGCTGGAGATTCTGACCCTTCACTGAATGAGCGTGATCATGCCGATTCGCTTTCGATTCTTGCCATAATGGAGGCGTTCAGTTCTCTTCTCAAGACGAAATTGGCCACCATGTCGCTCTTGGTGCCGATGAAGAATTACGTGGCCTCGGTGAACGACCAGATCTCAAGCCCATCGAACCTTTTGCTCACATCAATCACCATTTCTAGCATGGTTCGCACAGATGTCGAGACGTCTGAGATGGTGTCAGCTTTTAACAAGCTATTTGATGAATGTCAAAGTCACGTTGGGGTGTTGTTGACGTCAGAAAGCCAGGCCAGTCAAAGCTCCCGCATTCTTCTGCTCGTGATAGATCACGATGACAGGTTGAGCTCTTCGGACTTGCTCGGTCTTCATTTGGTCAGACAGTTGGCCAGAGTAAACTCAAAGATCAATGTATACGTGCGTTCAGCCACGGGATACAACAAGCAATTCGAGCAACAATTTGAAGGGTTTCTAACTGGCAGCGCCGAAAGTATCGAGATGAACGTTCTGTACTTCAAAAACTTAGAGGATATTTTTTCAGATCGCGAGGTGCTCAAGAACTCCGAGAAGAAGAAGTCATTGTTTATTGTGACTCACGAGATGATGCACAGTGACGGAGATGATAACACCGACAGTACACTTACAAGGTTTGCAATGAGAGATGTGTTTGACATATTGGTGGTGAGAGCTTTTCTTTGAGCTTCTAAAAAAAGCCAGAGGTACCAGAGATGATAAGAGTTACTGGCACCTCTAAAAGAGAGCTGTGCACGTGGATGCAATTCCCGGATTCCTAACCTTCTCTCAAGTCTAGTGATTTTTTCTACTTTTATTATTTGGTTTACGGGCAAGATTGGCCTGTGAAACTGGGACACCTCGGGAATTAAGGATCGGTTTACCTTAATAGGTTAAAACGAGCACGCGGAAAGCGTGGCTGGCAGCCTGGCAACAAGCCCAAAGGTTCACGGTGACCATTTCCAACATTTTGATTGGGTCCGGCACCTGGCACAAAGCGCGCGTGGGAGTGTACTGAACGCGGGTATTGTCACATGAGACAAATAGTATACTTTTGGGCATTGGCGACGAGGCGTGGACCAAGCACCAGGTTATTTCACTTCTTTTCATTGCATAGCACCTGTTTGTTTTGCTCATCGTACGGAGATTCTCATAGAATATATATATAGAACCGATATTTCATATAACATGTCTGAAACAAAGGAATTAAAGGTGTACACGTTGGATGAGGTCAAGAAACACAACACGCCCGACGACTTGTGGATCGTCTATAACGGCCAGGTCTACGACGTAGGTAGCTACGTGGACGAGCACCCGGGCGGAGAAGAGGTCATTGTCGATTGTGCGGGAGAAGACGCCACCGAGGCGTTTGACGATATTGGACATTCCGACGACGCCCACGACATTTTGAAGGGTTTGTTGATTGGAAAACTCGAGGGTGGCGTCACGGTTGAAACTAAGGGAGTCACATCGGGAGGCAGCTCTTCCGAGGTTAGCGGCTTGCCTTTCCCCTTGATTATTGCTGCGGCGTTTGCGGTGTTTGCCGGTGTTTACTTTTACTTGAAGTAGATGGGAGGAGAGATGAGTGCAAAGACCCTATTCCAGGGCCAAATGTCGAAGAAATGATGAGATTTCCTGTTAGTTTCTGTTAGATTCTGCTCGATTCTGCCGAATATGTTAGCCGTGCTGACAGAGTTCCATCCATCGTACCGGACAAATCAGAAAAAGAGGCGTTTAGTGGAAAATCACAATCTTTTGCCCTCGCTGGATTATAGGAGAGGGTTGTTAATATGAATACATCTAGGAATACACTTTGCAGAGCTTTTCAACTAAAAATTTGATGAAAATGCATATTAGTTCGTGTGTTTCATTTACCACAACCTTTCTACCTCTCTTCCTACTTTCTTTCTTCTCCTTCTTCCTATCTTTGTTCTTTTTATCTTTCTTTTTTTCTTTCTCTCTTTTCTTCAAATCCCATCATTTCTTCATCAAAGCTTTTTCTTCTTATGTATACATATAATTAGCTTCAGTCTCCGGCCATCACTACATCTTGTGAGGGCAAATTCTTCAAGAACTCACTGAGACTCATTTTCCCGTTGACCTCATCTCTTGAATTCAGCTCGGTCCGACGCATGCCTCGAAGCAAACTCGCTAGTTTTCTTACAGGTGTCCCGTCCCATAACTTAGCATTACTGTAATCGTGAGAAAGGGCCTTCTCCGCGTCTATTTCATCACAAAAAGACACAAGTCCTGTAAAATACCTGCCATCAGTCGTGCCGATCTCACAAGATTTCACCGGCCCAAAACTTTCCAAGATTTTTCGGAGCGTTTCTGCATCGATTTGAGCTTCCAGCTCCGGTCGGAATTTCCACGTGACCTCCAATTTTGTGTCGCTCACTAGAAACTTATCTGTGTAAGCAGGAATCTTGACGTCTCTATACGACACGTATCTTTGATTTTCTTGGCCGTTCCCTTGGATTCTGGCCTGCAATTCTCGTCGAAGTTTAAGGCCTCGCATCCGCAAGACCTCTACGTTAGGCTCAGTTGGGTCGCCTTTTGTTTGAGATTTCTGTCTGATCACTTCATATTCACGTGCACGGAGCTGCTCTTTAAACCTAAGGATCTGGTTCTGCACCGTTTCGCTCACATTTTGGTTCTTGATCGTCGTTCTGTGTCTTCTGATCTCGTCGTATTGATTCCGTAGAACAGGATCCTGGAGCACCGAGTTTATTGCAGAGAAATACTGAAATTTTGCCACGGCTTCATCTGAAGTGTTTTTATCCGGATGGTATCGTAGAGCCATCTGGCGATATTTCTTGGTGATTTCGGCACTCAGAGCATCGGGCGTCACGCCTAATTCGGCGTATATGTCGACTTTTCCATTGGTCACATCGTCCATTTCATTCGAAATAGCTAAGAAGTTATGTTAGCAGAGAAATTGAAGATGGGACTGAGCGCAAGGCGTTGGATTGCACGCTTTCCAAGGATTTATATGTACTATTTATTGTCACTGTGGGCTTAATACAGCATTGCAGGATACTAGTTTGAGCAGCGCGTCGCACAGTGCACACCGGTCGCAGGTGGAGGGTTTATTACAGAGTTAAAATACATATGAGAAATAGGGGTAGTATATACGTAGACATGTTTTAAAATTCAATCTTTCCAATCTCTCTGATTTTCGAGATTTTCGATGTTTTTTTTTTGAAACGGGAATTTAATGCTCGTTATGTCCTCTGTGATGCGTGAAGCCGGCGCGTGCCTCGCTGTTCAACCTTAATCAATTTAGATATAAGGAAGTTCAGGAAGCTATATGAATACACTACTTATTATTTTGATGTCTATTGAAACTCGATCATCTCATTGATGAGTACAAGATGTTGGTTCAGACCCGTCGTTATGAAAAATGGCGATCTCACAAGAGGAAATTAAATGTGACTATGATTGTCAAGTAGACATCTCGCTGGGTAGTGTACGACTTGATGTTTTATTAGTGTGACTTTCTCAAAAAAAAAAGAAAAAAGAAGAAAAGAAGAAAAATTGGTCAACTCTCCCATAACTTATTATTTGATGTCTGTATTTACAAGTCTTCCAGTCGTTGTGCGGTGCTTTCTAAGCGAATCAATACATAACCAGATTGCAGCACGCGCGCTCACAGAAAAAATAACCGCCAGCTGAATGCTTCCTGAGTTCACTCTTCAACAAGAGAACATAATTTTGGCTACTTTCTTTTACGTGACTAGGATTTTAGGAATAAATGACTCCTAATTGTTTTCTACAGGTTTTTTTAAAAAAGGGTGTTATTCAAGAAAAAATACGGTTTTGAAAGAAATCCTGCGGACCCTTCAGACACCAGAGTGGGTTTGGATTCTGGTCTGTGTTGCCGATTCATTACCAGACCGCAAGAATAGACAGATCCTAAATGAAAATGGCAGAGCATCAAACTTAATCAGGTACAAACTAACACAGGGTAAAAATACGAAATTAAGGGAAAAACACCAGCTAGCCAAAATGCAAGTCCATGTGGATGATTATGGGATGCGAAAGAATTTCTTCAGCTTGTTGCTGCATCAATGAAATGCGCAGCCAATGCTCACAAAAGAAACTGCTTGTGAACGAACTTGAAAGGCCCTACAACTTCGAGTTTTCGAAGAGTTTCATTTCAAAAAGGTTTATATTCGCTTGCCATTTACAAACTTTCTAGGACGTGCCAAAGGTTTTGTGCTTCCTCATTTTTGCGCCCACTTATCCTTTCCTCGATTTTTGGTAAACCGATTCCCCGCAGTTCAATATACTCCAGAAGAGCATTCTCGGGCCCAATTCTCCATTCCGATATCACTTCTTATTCTGACAAAGGCTTTTTTAAAAGAATGCTATGACCAACCATCCCATATCATCTTAGGGCGAATGCTGCGCAACTAAATTTGGCATCCCATAACACCTGTAACCTAGCGTATGCGCCATATAGCATAGACCCTCGGTCTCGATTCCGTCGTATCCCTCTTTTCTTAGCCACGAAGTGCCGACCACGTTCATTGTGGGGAAAACAATCCCTTGTTTGTAAATGATAGACTTGGCAAAAAGAACTGCGCCTCCAACAGAATCCAAGGCCACCAAGTAGTTCAAGTCACGTTGTGGATCTTCTACTGGTAGGGCGTTTAATTCCTTAACATGCATTCCAAGGTGATAGATTTTACTCTTAACATCTTTTGGAATGAATCCTGCCTGGTCCCAGCGATTCTCGTCCATCAATTGGAGCTGCAAAGAAGTGGGGACTTTTCTTTGGCCTCGCCAAGAGTTTCTATCATAATCTATATTGCCGCCCTTTTCTATTCTTGGAACTATGATGTCTTTTTCAGAGGCAATAAACCGAGAGAGCATATCCGGATGATCCAAGCGAATAATATCGGCATCCAAAAATAAAGTGTAATGCTCTGCTTCAAGAGAGTTCAATAGCACAAAATTTCTCCCTCTGGCTATGGCTCTGCGACGAGCTCTTTGGATTTTTTTCTGGTGGTCCGACGCCTTGAAATTGTCTTGTAGAAACGGCGCATAAAGAAGAGTCACTTGGTGATAAATACAAGCATTATTTTCTGTTGCCTCATTAAAAAAACTCCTCACTATATCGAACAATGTCGCAGATCCACAATAGAAGGCAAGACTCAATGAACTTTTAGGATATGCTATTGTGCCAAGTGTTTTGTAAAAGTCCTCAAAAGACCGATCTTTTCCAAAGCAATTTTCATTGCAAATCGAGGAAATAAGCAACACAGAATCCTCTGCTAAATGGCTGGAATTTTGGTTTGAATATACCCACTTTTTATAGCCCAAGTGGTTATAATCCCCTTCTTTTTTCACAAAGACATCCAAATTGTCCAAAGATTTTGACCCTCTTTCCAGGTCCCCTGAATATGGTCCATTTGTGCTTTCAAAATTCGTCTCCAGTGGAATTTGTACACCAGTATTGCCGGTTCTTAGAGATAGATATCTGCTCGTGATATGTCGATGCCATACAAGAAAAAGTATGCAAACCGTCAATGTAGAGAAGATTATGAATGGAATCAGCTTTTTATTTCTCATGACAATGAGCTAAAATCAGAGTCTTCCCTCTAGAAATGTCCGAGCTTAATGTAAGTGGAATTAGTAAGGGAGTAGGTTATTTGCAATCCTGGAAATTAAATCTCCAGTAATTGTTACGCGAAGCACAACTTTAACTTGGTGAAGCAAGGCTCGTGAGAATATGTGGCTAATAAACCAAACTGAATGACTACACAAAAGAATTCCAGCAGATAGAAATAGTAAGAATAGAATGCAGAGTCTTCTACTAGGTAGTGTCAAGATGCAAGCAGAGGGCGAGCGCTCAAATTGGAAGCTTTAGTAAACCCCGAATATGAATTGCGCGTTTCTCATTCACTTTTTCCCGACTAATAATCCTTTGCAATTAACGGAGTCTTGGGTGGATTTGGATTGTTTAATCATTCTCTTGGGTGTGGATTTGTCACGTGAGTCTGGCCCCAAGTGGTCCACTCGGTTGGTTGATGTATCACACATGAAGAGAATTTGGAGGCTTTTGGGAATCAAATTGAGCGGGTGAATAAATACCTAGAATTGAAGAAGAAATATCATTGTCATGGCTGATTGTCAAATACAGATTTATGTCTATCATTGCATCGGGTATTTTGACTCATGACCGTTCGTGTACACTCCCTGTCGATAAACCTTGGTTTTGACTCATACTAATCTGTTCTACTCTTATCACCGATAAGTCCCTCGGATCAAAATTCTTTTTAAAAAAGTCAACAATATTCTTTTCAGCTCTTGATCTTCGAGATTCCAAATAGCTAAGTATCGTCAAGTTAACTATTCGGAGCTCGAAGACCGATTGTTTCTCTGGAATCAAAGAGAAGATCGCAATAATCTTAGGGAAGGCTTCATTGTAGAAAAGACGTTAAATCTCTGGAAAACAATTTCACCTGCCATCAACCCACATAAGTTTAGCGACGACTGGCTCGGTGGCTTTCAGGAAAGACATAATCTCCTCAACAGAGCACGTTTTGGAGTAGCTGACGGAATCGACGAAACAGATTACGGAGATCTTAGGAAGCGGTTACGTTCTGTTGTGAAGTTTGGTCCCGCCAATGTGTATAACTTGGACGAGGTCTCGCTTTCCAGTAACACATTGGGAAGAAGTACACGAAGCAGAAATCCACTATGTTTTTTGCTGCCATAGAGATGGTGTTCATACACTGAAAGTCAAATTAATTGTTAAGAGAGCATCTAGTAAATTGTTCCAAAAGAAAAACTGAGAATTTTCGCTTCTCGACATTGAATGGGGTCCTCGCAAGACTGCTTGGATGACCACCGAGATTATGACCAGGTGGTTGCTAAATTTCGACACTCAGGTGGCTAGGAGAGGAAAGAATAAATTGATTGTTGCCTATGGATTATCACAGTTCCCATAAAGCAGCTTTGATATAATTGAAAGACACAAGACGTATCTCTTTTACTGAGGTCCAATTCAGGCCCCCGAAAACAACTTCTAGATAACAGCCCCTAGATCAAGGGCATATCAACTCGTTCCAAAGATGCTGCCTAGAGCTTTCAATGAGATATAGACTTCAAGTGTCCGAGAATGATGACGACTCAAAGGTTCGATTACCGTCGGTTCAGCCAAGCAAGTGGAGCCTCATGACTTGGGATGACGTACTGCAAAGTTGTAGTATTGATTGAAGCTACTAATGAGGCTGAAGATCGCAGGACTTTTGGCGACATTAATAATATTGATGCTCTTTCAGAGCTCTAAGACTTTAATATCTCTCAGGAGGTCGCCGAGCTATATGTCCAAACTTTTCTACTCACGACCTCATCTGACAATTCCAGGTTCGGTAATAGGTACTTCGTACATACTGGTAGTTGATACTTGCTTGGCCTTCCCCCAATTCTGGGTGAAGGAGAATTGAGGAAAGGGCGTACAATATAGTTAAGTATGACGAGAAAAACAGAGTAGCTCAGCGTTACAATGATGAGGCAACAAGAAGCCAGAACTGGGGAGGATAATAGTTCAGGTGCAAAGGACAATCCTAATCGGCCCAGTGTGACTGAGTTGATCTACAGGTTTATATTAGAAAGCCAGGGGTCTTACATCATCATTCCAAATATATATCTATGGATTTTTCCCATCTCAAATAATTATCAAAGTAGCTCGATTAAGTCAAGAAATATGTTTTCATTGTATGTCTATAATGAAACGTTTACTGTAAGTTAGTTTATGAAGTCCTCTCATTTGTGAAGTACATTCCTCGCGATTTTCTGTTTGAAAGTGATCCGTTATGGAAACTTTAATTGCAATTTTAGTTTTAATAAGTCAACGTTTTCTGGGCTCGAGACCCGAAATAGGTAAGATTTTCGGTGATTGGGTCACACTGGATTGTGTTGGAACTTGAGCTGGATTTCGAAGCGCCCCCAATTGCAAACGAATATTTTACTAGGCCTCAAATCAACACCATTGAATTGGCTTGACTTGCTTGTAACAATAGAATATGACGGAAGCAGGCAAAAATAAACTAAGCTATTATGGTTAATGGATTTTCAGATATCTATTTTTAAGAAGAGTCAAGGAACCTTTCAAAGAAAGGTATGTTTTCAGGGTTATGACGTGTGCGTTCCCAAGGTCAAAAAATGGAGGGTGAAAAGATTTAAATATCAAGTATCAAAACGGGATGTGAAAAATCGATAATGAAGCAAAAAATTAAGCAAATTTAGTTCACATAGCTAGGATACATTTGATAATCACTACGTCAAATTTCACGAACGAAATTTGACCCATCGCTCGATTCTCGAAGAAATTAGATTCTTTCATTTCAACCACGTCGTCTGGCTAATCTGGAGCGCGACCAAAGCTAGTCAGAATATCGAGATAGTGCTGCTATACCAAACAATCCACATGACTGTCACATGATAATTAGCGAGATGTGGGACATAGAAGTAATCTGAAGAAGACATGTTTTCATCCTTTTCATCGTCTAGTTTTTGAGCTTTCGGTTTCGTGATGTTTCTAAATTGCAGCCTCACACTTATGGTGTCAATGGGTCTTCATGCTATAGTGCATAAATACGCTGGTTACTACCCAAAACAGTCAAGCTCCTGGACAAGGTGATATATTTGTTCTCCACAGAAATCAAAACAGAGAGGCTTGACTCGAGGAATTTAACAAAAGTTGGTTTCCTCAAATTGACCAAGGCTTACAAGAAAATGAATTCCGGCATACGACACTTGACCGGGCCTCATAACTTTCTCTAAGAAGGGCCATTTCAGCGTACAGAGGGTCCTCAATGGAAGAAGCAGATGTCAGAATTACTTGTTTGGTTTCAGATATAATTTATATCCACCTTTTAAGGTTCATACCAGAGGCCACATGAGAGGTTCCATAAGAGGTCTTGTCAAGATTAATTATGATGCACAATCAAAGAACACGTGATCTGCGTCACGTGTGGTCGACGAAGTCGTCCAGAAAAGTTTTTCCCGATGAGACTTCTGAAGGTTTTTTCCCTTTTCTTCTTTAAGGGTCTTGACCACATAGTTCTAAGCAAGATCCTAAGTTATATTTATATACTTGAATACAGACACATAAATTGAAAGGTCTTTTAATGGAGGCTAATGTCGCACGACAACTCCAAGACTATAGAATATACATATACACCCGTGCACCAGGGCGCCAATGGGGAGAAAAAAGCTCGACCTTATCCACTTTCTGTCAATCTCGACATTTCAGATACATCAAACACCCAAAACTTCTAGAAAAAATGTCTCTTGACGTCTTGGCAGATACGTTGGGAAAGCGGTTAAATGCGTATCTCACGTCTCCGCAAGATTTTCGCAGATTCAGAGAAAGGATCAGCCGGGAGTTGTTGAGTTTGCGCCACGAGTTAAACATCGTTACTAGAGACACGAAAAATTATCGTGAAAAGGAGAAAACCTCGGGAATTAATAGCGAGCTCTATGGGGAGAATAATAAGTACGCAAAGATCGTGCTCTTGCTCGCAGAAAGACAATTGGTGCATGCTTTAGAGATCAAGAGTTTGCTTGAAACCAAGGGCCAACAAATCTCAGGACACAAGAAACTCATGATGACCAAAATGAAGCTGGCGGTTAAATCAGCCAGGAAATTAATTGGTATCGTATCCTCGGAACCTGACCAGATGAGAAAACTCGAGTTTTATGTCTATGCAGCCATTTTGAATGGCCATTATTTGATCACAAAAAATCAGTGGTCAGACGCCAGGCACGCTTTTTCTCTTGCGAGAATCGGCTTGGAATGCTTGTGTGCACAGATTAAATCCAAAACCGGCGATGAATCGGAAGAATACAGAAATATGTCCGCGGAAGCTTTCCTCAACGAGATCCGCGATACTGTAGTAGACCCTTCGTTGACGCTAGCTAACACGCACTGTTCTCCGAGTAGCAGGTCGAATAAAGGGTTGGACAGGATATCTAGAAAATACTGTCACGACGGCGCTTTGCCTTACTTGACTCCACTTATTGATATGGTGGCTTCGGTTGATTCTTCTCTTGTTGAGGAGACTTTGGAGGTGGACGTGCCCAGAACCGTAACTTGGAGATCTCATGAGGCGATCATTCACGACGATGAGTTGGCTTTGAGAGTGAATAAGCTCAAGAATGTTGACAGAAGCGTTTACGAAAATGCGGTTGCGGTGAGAATAAGGCTGGAAGAGTATGATTGGGAACCCTTGGTTGATATGCATCAGCGTGATATTGCTACTGGGGAAGCCGAGGACGACATGGAAAGTACACAAAACAATGCCATTCTTTTGACATACCTCAAATATCATATGTTATTCTGGAAAATCAAAGGCGAGATTCTCGCAACAAGGTACGACTATGACGGCACTACACCAGCGTCTATCAAAACATATGAGTCGGTGCTGGCTCGCTATACAGCCATGATTAACATTGTGGAAAAGCTCAAAGATTTGCCGGGTGTTTACAACGACGAGGATTTACATGAATCCTTGGAACAGTTGTCTAGGCTTTTCGAACTAACGCGTGCAGCAGCTATCGCAGACATGTACGCCACGGCGAACAAACTTCCAGAGGCGTTGAAATTATATCTTCACATCGAACGCACGTTTCCAATAGACGAGATCTATTACAAGATCGATGCGTTCCCATACGAAGTGTCCAGTAATGACCAGGTGCAGATATTCAGAAAGATGATCTCTACTCGCTTGGCGAAGTTGCATGTGCTCACTCAATTTCATTGTGCGACGGAAGGTGTTGGGTTGAAAACTGTGGCTGAAAACATCTATAAGTTTCCCGCCTCCTTTGAAAGCTTGGACAATATCACTATCGTCAACAAGAAGGGGGCTATTGCGCCCGTGTTGAGCAAACCTGTTTTGTTTGATATTGCGTTCAATTACATTGGATACAGCGGGAAGGGAGATGTGACTCTAGAGAAGTCTTCAAAAGAGAAAGTGGCAACCGAAGCTGAAACGGGAGACAAGAAAAAAGGAGGATTCTTTGGTATATTCGGCAGGGGGTGAGGGCTCCATAGAAGAAGCTTCCATTAAAAGTTCGAAAGACTTGCCTACTTATTATTTGCATACATGTACAAGCTTACGCATACAACGTTCAAAGAAGGGGAGTTTTATATTGATCCTTATGCCTGAGAGAAGATTCTCTTAATTGAATCTGACTACTATCTAACGGTCGGGTCTGATCCCCGCGTACAAAACAAGAAATCATGCACTTTTGTGGAGCCGCGAGTCTCAAGTTGATGAGCTGGCAATTGGCTCCACAATGTTTCAATGGTTTTATGGGCTGCATCTCTCTGACAACAAAACACCCGTCGAATGCTGTCGGGTACTCCAGCCAAGCTTTGGAATCCTTCCTCCAATGCCCATAGAGCTTTCCGAAAATCAGCGAGTAACTCGGCATACCCATGTAGCTCAAAATCAAGATCACCGTAGAAGTTAAATAAACCAAACAACTGTACATTGAGATCGATGATCCTGTTCGTCAAGTAGTTCTCAGGACTTCCGACATATTCAATTCTCTCTAATTCATTCATGGCAATCACCATTGCCTCAAACATATGTGAGGCAAATGCGAGCTGGGCTGAAAGCTGTGGATTAGATTTGATCTCTTTATCGTTTTGGCTGGTCATACCAGAAAGATCAAGTCTTAGTCTTCGGCACATGACACCAAATCGGAAAGTGTCGAAATGCGTGGGGGAGATGAATAGTTTTAAAGCCGTGACGAAACGTTTCAAGCGCATTTCTGCAATTTGGGTGATATTCGCCAGGGTAAGCCCAAGGTTGGATCCGTGTTCTTGATCCAATGTAATGTTTATGTTTGTGGGTGCTGTTCTATCATCGGTCTTCTGCTTTGGTGGAATAAGCCTTGCTTCCAGTTCTCGTACAGACTTTAACAAAGTCAAAGGCCGCAGCGCAAACCCAAACAAAATCAAACCAGTCATAAATAAAGCTAGCTTTATTTTCATCCTGAATACTTGTGGAATACCAACAAAAAATAAATACCACAGAAGACAGCAGGATGCAACCTCACAAACCCCGATTTTTGTGAGCCTGAAGATCGGTGAAATCCAAAGAGTATTTCTCACCTCAATATATATGCCTTTGCATAGTTTGATCGATTTCATTTCATTACTCGCCGAGGCTAATGAAAAGATTCTAAGTACAATGTTTTGAAATAATTTGAAGACAAGTCTTTATTTAATCCTCTATGGCTCCTTAGATTTCAGGGGCCACGCAAGCCACTTTAGTATCTTTTGGGCTATGTCTAGCTAGTAATTATTGTGATGTACCGTCTACGTTCACAGATCACGAAGAAATTAATTCTTACGTACCTCAGCTACAAATTAAAAATAAAAAAAGAAGGCTCTGCCAAAAAGCGAATCTCAGGCCCGTGAATCTCATATCATCGTTACTGCCAAGAACATGAAACCAGCAGTTGAAACTGAACCCTCTTGAAACATCTCAGTACTCTGTTTCGGGAATTTGGTCCCACAAATTTTCAATTGTCTCCTCTACTTGGGCTCTCTGATTCTCGAAAAGGAGACGAGTATAGATCGGCACATCTTTTAAGCTTACGAATTCCTCAGTTATATTCCACATTCTCCTCCACAGTTCAATGACTCTTTCTGGATTCGAAGTCAGGAGATCAAGATTTCCGTAAGAGTCGTGCAACTTCAAGAGACGGACATTAAGCAAGATCATTGAGTGTATCAAGTGCGCTGCCTTTTGATTAAGAAGAATACTTCTGTTCAATACATCTGCAGAAAACACCATGACTCGGTACATGTGACTAGCAAACTTGAGCTGGCTTGCGAGCTTTTTGTCGGTTGCAATAAATTCTTTGGTATAATTGGAGATATACGAAAAGTCATTATCAAGTGCCTGAACCATTACTTCAAACTTGAAAGTATCAAAGTCATCTACAAGGATGAACGATTGCAACTGTGTTGTGAACCATGCTAAAAGGCCTTCCGCAACTAACTTATCTTTTTTGGTATTGATGTCCCTCTTAAACGAGAATCTAGTCTTGCCCAAGTCTTCTTTGGCTCCAATATTATCGATTATTTCATTGAAGTTATCTTTTCCAAGACAGTTTTCAAGCAGGGCTCTGTCTGGTTTATCTGCTGCTAAGAAAAAAGGGAAACACGATCCAGCCAAGAGCAAATTTAATTTCATTTTATCACTCACTTGGAAGAAATGATGCTTCATTCCTGATCAAACAAAATTTCTTCACTACGACCACGTCATCGAGCTACGAAGTTCCAAATGTATGAAGAGTTGCACAGCCCCGAAATACAATTGATATGCAAGGTGTGATGAGCCTTCTGACCTCAAAGATTTCACAATAGACTTGGATTTCTCTATGGAAAATTGATAATTCTGCAAGAATGCGTTTTTATGAAATCTACTTTTTGTGTGATTTTTAAGAGATAAAGATGAGTTAACTTACGCCTTTAACAATAAGACATAGCTAAGTAGCTGAGAAATCAGTACTTAAGCATTCAATTATAATGCTTGACACTGGATTTTAGTGTTAAGACAGCCAGTATTCGGCACTGGCTTGAAGGCATATTCAACTATCTTTAAATTGGCAACGGACGACTTATGAGAATTCTCCGACAATTGTCTTGTCATTCAAATGTGATGTGTAATATCTGAGAGCCAAATTCAACCGGCATGGTCGAGCTTGGTTCCGCGTGACAGAAAAGGTTGAATATACTCCTCTTTTCAACCTTAAGTTAAGTCTCTTGGACTCTCAATTTTACAAAGAGTCCCCTTCAAGTGCACTAGCGTGAGCCTGAAAATAATTGATTTCATGGGAGTCACAAATGTAAGGGGTGTAATTGCTCCAGGTTTTAACTATTATATGTAACAAAAATATTCGAAGAATATCCGACACGTGTAAAACTGAATTTTGGAATCCAGCCTTTTTTTCATGAACTATTAAATGTAACAAATATATTTGAAAAATATCCGACACGTGTAAAACTGAATTTTGGAATCCAGTCTTTTCCTAATCTAACACAAAAAAGCTGGCAAGAATGAGGATTTGTTGGTGGCTAAAGAGGCAAGAGAACGGTTGAAGGTTTTGGAAAAGATCACCCCCAGTGATACATCAGATCAACTCGTGGCGGGGATCTGGCTCGAAAAGAATTCAATTATATACTCTGTCTCTCGCAGGTGGTGCTGAAAGATCTCACGGATAGATTCGGGAACATCATCCAAATTTTTGAAGTCTTCAACCCAGCTATTCCATCTTTTCCAAAAATAGCGGACATCTTCGCCCCACCTTTTTTCCAGAGGATCAAGTGATCCGTGAATGTCACACAAGACCAAAACCCGGATTTTAAGCTCGATCATTTGGAAAATTAAACGAAGGCTAGGGAGAGAAGAGTATCTGTATAATTTTAAAGGCTCAATAGAACTTTTCATCGTAAGAAGAACAAAGAAGATAAATTTGACCTGTTTGTATAAATCGGAATTGTCTGCAGCAGGGCAGCTGCTCACTACCTTACTAATATCTGTGAGGTGACGCTCGAGTCTGGTAGCATGAATCTCGAAGAGTGAGAAGTCAAACGTGAATTCATGGACAAACGATTTTAATTGAGCTGCAAGACTGTCTAGAAGCGCTTGCGCTATTCTTGTCTTTTTCAGAGCAGCTCCAAGCTCGCAATTTTTATAGTCCACTCCATGTATCCTATTTATGGTGCCGTTGCATATGCCCATAGCTTGGGGAAGGATACTTGTCACCGGTATATCCACAAGATCGTGGCTCGTTTTTGTAACCACTGCAACCAGGAGCAAAAATAATGTCGAGGTAGCAAACGCCCATTTGACTACCATCTCAAAACTGTCTTTTTTCTTTGAAAATTGGTCAAATAGAGGATGGCACCTATCATTTATATGGTATCATATGGTATCATAGAGATAAAGTTTCAAAAGATTGAGGTGAAACGGTATTTTACCGAATTTGGAAATGAACATCCCATTGTCTTTACGTGGCTGTGCCAGCTCTATTCGCTATTTAATAGTGCTACCAGTAATAAACATCATAACATTGAGCCGTGGCTTCCATTATGTTTTTATTTCCCAAAAACAATTTCCGAAAATATCAAAATAATAATGCCTGGCTAAATATTTGAAGGAAGTCTTATTCATTTGTTGGTCTGTACTGAATCATTACTGTTATTCCGGCTTCGGGAAATTACGACTGCTTTGTGTGCAAAGCTATCTTGAAAGCCCTTGTGCCCATTATAAAATAAAACAATAAACTGACCAGTTGAAATGTTTACATCTCACAATTGAATTGTTTTTGCCTACATAAATATCAAATAAAATTCCAACCTCACTGAATCTTTTTCTTCGAAGCCAGTTTCTTCTTCTTTGGAATGTGGTTTCGCAAATCCAAAATCCTATCTTTGGCTGTGTTAAACTGTTCCTGAAACATCACCCGTGTAATTGGATGCACATCTGTCAACATGCTAAAAGTATCGCCCCAATAGTTCAACATCATTTCAAACCGGAAGACTGCACTTTCCAGAGAATTGGGAACACCCTTAAAATTATAAGAGGCCAAGAGTTTGATATTGAGCTCGATGAGACGATTTACCAACTGTTTATCATCTCGATCCGAAGGAAAATTACACTTGTAAGGTTCGATGGATTCGGCGATGAATGTGAACACATGTTTAGCAAAAGCAACCTCAGCAGTATAATTCTTCTCGCTGGGGTCTAACAGCTCAACAATGCTTGTAATATTCAGGAGCTCTTGTTCCAAAATGATTTTTCTGGACTCGAACCTCTCGGAATCGAAACACATGCCAAGCATGAATTTATGCAAGCGCCTGATGAATCTTTTCAAGCGAATTTCGAGCTTCTGGGATTCTGTATTCTGAGAGAGGTTTTCTGGAGCATCATCTGAGGATTCGGTGGACTCAGTATAATTCCATGGAGCTCCATAGCCAGGCACAAACTGATAAACTGTGCCAAGCAGCTCTATGTATCTTGCCACGTAGGTACCCGGAAACTCCTGCAGCTCATTCTTCGAAGGGTTGTCGATTTCGGCCAATGGAGCCGATGCTGCCATTGAAAAAATAAAGGTGGTCGCAAGAAGAGGAATACTGAATCTCATCTTTGATAATTTATGGAATTAAACTTAATGAAATATTGAAAAAATAAATTATTAATCGAGGCTTCGTCTTCTTTTAGTAGTAGGAATTCTGCCACTTTTTAAGAAGAAGGTACAGCTTGGCTTACATTTCTCTTGGCTTAATTATGTAGACTTGTACATATTGTATGGGCTCAGGGCTGTGTTACAGAAGGCATTGTCAGATCAGAAGTTTTGGCTATAAATCTGTATTGTGATTGCGTTTTCTCTTTCCAGTTTCATATATATATATATACAGTGCTATACATTGTACGAGGATAATCCGAAACGATGCAAAAGTGGTGCTTGAACAATTAACGCAATATTATCTCCTTTGAACAAATTATCTATTCAAATTCAAGTGGTGAAATGATATGATTCCGCTCCAAATAACTAGATTTAAGGGATTCTAGTGACGAAGACAAACTCATGTTGAGCAATAAGATCAAGAAGGGGCTGTGACGAATACTACGTGATAGTAGGGTCGCTATCCATACTCTCACAGGAAAGCTAGGACCACAAGAATTTTCGAAACCAGTTTTTGAAACTATGCCTACCATAAGACGAACGAGGGCCGAGTAAATTTACATCATTATGTAACAAGCGCAATGCACTGAGCATTGGTTTGCTTTTGCTAATCAACGTTTGAAAATTCAAGCTATTGTTTGATGAAGTTCAGGTCTTGGCTAAGGCGCAGTAATTCCGTAAAGGTTTTCAGATGTAGGTGAGCAAGTTTCATAGATTGTTCACGCGGGATCCGGAAGTTACAGTTTTATGCTCTCCTTGAAAAGCGTGTCACCCTCACACAGCTACAATGCCACGTTTTTTTTAGTGTAAAAAACGACAGTTGTCCTACCACGACGACACTTTTGCTTGGTCTGCTTTAGGAAATAATAGAGGATACGTGAGTGACCAGTCACCGATATTATAACTTTGATACATTCATGTTATTCAAAAAATACCAACAGCTGTGAAGCGAGTAACTATTTTTCGAAATGATGCCTTTCTTTGCCAGATGTATCTGATCGAAAAATTCACGAGTGAGCCTTGAAAGTTCTCTGGTGAATGACAATTGGGGTTTCCTATCTAAAAGGATATTAGCGTGGAATAACAGAATTTTTTTGAAGAATCAAATCATATTACAGGAAGTCACTAAACAGTGACCGAAAACTATAATGCTATAGAGAGAAAACTTGCAACACGTCTGAATAGTATACTGAGCAATGACGAGTAGGCTCTGAATTGAATCATAGGTAGAATCCAATGGCGCCGACATTGATTCAAACTTCATTGAGGATTGTATCTGTAACACAGTCCACACATACTGGGAAAAAGCACATCCTTCATAAGTGTGACTCTGCATCTCTTTCAGGTTGTTTCTTTGCAAACTGCAAGCAAAGATGATATTGCCTTCCAATTCCTAAAAGATTTTTCGCACTGAGATCTGAACACATGGCTGCAAAATCAAAAGATACTCGGGCTCGACCCTCTTCAGTGAAGAACACAGATTCCCGTCCGACCGGCGTCAAAAAAAGCAGCCTAGAGCCACACTAACCGGTAAAGTGGGAGACCATGACAGAAACGTGGTGTTGTAATTTTTTTGTAGTTTCAGTATTCCCTGGTTCGTTTTTCTAAAAACTTCACATCACAGTCTAAGACGCATGCGAGAGAGAGCCTCCACAATAGGAAAGAATGGATGTTAGTGGGGCACCGCGCGCCGGAAAAAACCTCTCGGTGTTTTTCAGTGCTGCACTGCTAGATCCATATTTCATTTCTACAGTCATTAAATTCTCGCAGAGATGATTTAATTCAAGGACTGAGATCGTTCATTTTTGGCCGCCAATTATATATACTTTACTTCACAAGTAAGTAATGTTTCACCCCGTTTGTTTCTTTCAACATTGTCACACTCTCGACACGTGGTCAGTATGAGCGCGTTTCTTGTTGGCTTGCAAGCAAGGTCTGACGTGGGCTGGCCTGACAGAGGTTGAAAGAGCCAATATGTACCATACAAACAGAAACTTTAAGCCATAAATCTTTAGATGGGCTGCACAATTCTCCCCAGTTCTCTTCTACCAGGAAATAGCAGACCAAAAACTGAAACACTCAGTTTATTTTACATGACCTTTCATAATTTTCAGATAATTGGATGGCCAGATTTGAGATCGACGCGACATTCTGAGACTTCTCGCTCGCTTGCAAAATTCTGCTGCCCGGCACCGGGTACAGTCTTGAAATTTCGCAACACGGTGTTCGTATATAAAAGAAATACACCAGCTGAAGTAACAAGGCCATTCTTTTCATAGAAGAGAAAAACATCTACTAATACAGCTACAGGTATAAAGAAAATCGGATACAAAAAACAAACCCAAACAAAACAAAAAGAGGTTAAACAAACAAAAGCGGAACAAATAATGGCCATGAGCGATAGCAAAGTCGTCACGCTAGTTTTCTGCGTGCTTGGACTCTATGCGCTGTTTTTGTCGTGGTCGCTTCTTCAAGAACGAATCAACACTAAACCGTATGCGGTCATAGATGGGGCGGCGGTATTTTTTAAGGCTCCGCTTACTATTAATACGGTCCAGGCGTTCTTCGCTGCGATGGTGGGGTTGGTATACTCGCTATTTGCGTTCCGTCAAAACCCCTTCCATATATTCTGGGACGTGGACTCGAAACGGCCATCTAAACTAGAACTTAATTATTCGTATCTCCGGTCTTTTGCTACCATAGCCCTCACTTCCAGTCTCTCGTCTCCTTTGGGGTACCTCTCCTTGAACCACGTGGACTACCTTGCGTTTCTCTTGGCGAAATCTTGTAAGTTGCTTCCGGTGATGTTGGTGCATTTGGTGCTTTATAAAACAAAGTTTCCTCCTCATAAATATATGGTGGCCACTTTAGTCACGGGCGGCGTGGTGCTTTTCACGCTAGCTAAAGGTTCAGGGAAGTCTCGTGGCTCCAATAATGATGGTAATACGCTTTTAGGAATGGCCCAGCTTCTTGCCTCGATGTTTCTCGATGGGTTCACAAACTCGACACAGGACCAACTTTTCCGCAATCTGCTGCCTCGTCATAAACTCACTGGTGCCGCTCTTATGTGCATCTTGAACGCCTTTGTATGCGTGATAACCCTAGCATATTTGGTGGGCTTCAAGTTTGACACAGAGGCAAAGTATGTGGTAAACTTCGTACAGACTTATCCACGTGCATTAACAGATATCGTTGCATTTGCGCTTTTGGGTGCGGTGGGCCAAGTATTTGTGTTCATTATTTTAGAAAAGTTCGACTCCTTGATTCTTGTGACTGCCACGGTGACACGGAAAATGATCAGCATGATTCTCAGCGTGGTCCTTTTTGGCCATCACTTGGTGGCAGCACAGTGGCTTGGAGTAATGATGGTTTTTGGAGGTATCGGGTATGAAAGTTATGCCAAGATGCAAAGTAAAAAGGGGATTAAGCCAAAAAGGGAGTAGTTGGGCTGTGATCACAAGGAACTTGGCACAGGGTACAAGGACAAACTTGGGAGATAAGTATATAAGAAAGATACATTTATAGATAAACAACGCCGGTTCCTTTGCGAAGAGATTGTCAAACATCACTTCTCTATTTACACAATTCGAGCTTTATCCGGTCAAAGAATGCTATCACGAGAAGACTTTTCGAGGCTCTTCCTCCTACAAGACAATGATATCAATAATTCCCAATATTTCATGTCGTTGGGCAACAAATTCCGCCATTTGTTTCCAGAAGTGAAATCGGTCTTTTGACATTATTACTTTCCTGACAAGCTATGTCTTGATTAAGAGAGTAACAAACGATGAAGCTTCAATAATCCTCTTGATGGACCTGACTGCAAAAGGCATCGGCAATAGGAACAAGAACCCAACTTCGAAGTCAGTATGGTAAATCAGTATGTTGAAAAGAAATCAGAGGTGCTTCCAAAGATTAACTTGTGCCCATTGTTTTTCCGAAGATGACCGATGAAGCACATTGTGCACTTCAAAGAGTGGAATAGAATGTCGGTATATTGATAAAAAAACTCACACTTGAGGAGATCACTGGAATTATGAGTGGTGTGCCTGTGATTAAACCAAACCTCCGAGACTCCGGCCTTACCTAGCGGCGAAGCAAGAAATCTAGTCGAACGAGATAAAATCAATGACTCCGTGAGTATGGATAAATTTGGAGAGCTAAGGACACCAAACGACATCTTATCAGTTTCTATTTGGATCCCTAGATCCGCGTCAGATTTATATGAGACTGAGAAACTCAAAGACGATTCAATTTCTGCAAGGAGACACCAGAAAAAATAAATGTTCAATTTTGACATTGCGTCTTCTGAGTCTGCCAAGATAAAGAAAACGGCCAAGGATAAGTTCAAGGCTGCTTTTAATGACACACGCAAAATTTGGGGACCGCAAAAGCCATAAATTTTGATACAGAAAGACTGAGCTGTCTTGAAGGGAGCCACCACTACTCGATAACCATAAGTAGAAGGATGATGTGATTATCTGTGTAGAAGATCAGTTACTACTCCCGAATAATTGAGCTTGTTCTGTACCACAACATGTGAAAGAGGTTATAAACATAACTTCTCTGGAGAGCTTCTTCTTAACTTAAGCCATGAAAGGTCTGATAAGCCTCAAAGTTTTCATATCAAGAATTTTTGGTGTCACACGAGACTTTCCATATACAGTGATCCAGCACTGTACTCGAATATTTTGACTCCGTCTATCAACCACACCGTATATAATCATCTTGACAAATAGGGAGTTAAAAGTCACTTATTATTGAGACAATGAAGAAAAACAAAAGAGCAGAATTTCCCCCAATTTTATACATCACTCATTGTATCTTTTTTCTGCCCAAAAAGTGTGATAGCATATGTTGACGCTCGCTGTAATGGCTGCAAAATGGTGGCTCTGGACACTCCGCGAACACCCCCACCACGATCGAAAAATAAGCTTGATCAAGATTGACAAGACTCACAAGTCGCTTTTGTGTTTGACCAAAAAATGTTCTGTTGTATGACTTGAGCAATAAATGCCACAAGTCCCCGCACACCAGCTAACTTCTTT